>LS488814.1:36365-167610 GCA_900490705.1 Pristionchus arcanus
ATATTACTGGGCTACTGTAGCATACATTGACGTATAGTACTGGAAGTTCCTCCATCACGACTTTTTCGGTCGATTTCGGACCATGACCCGGGGTTCATGGTCATGGATCACTTTTGAGGCATGAACCCCGGGTCATGGGTCGAAAAAATGACTATCGCGGATTCAACTCCTATGGGGATAAATATTACGGAGATGATGTAAATTTACTATTCGACCAACATTTGGCTAGATTGCCATAGCGAGTCAATGGGAAATGCCGAATAAGGCTGACTAGTAATGGTGTCGCGACCATTCAAGGGACCTTTTCGTTCCATGTGACCCGGAATCCGATAGTGACCATAGGGGGGTGTAGTGCACACGACATCTAGGTAATGCCCCATGAAGGAAATTATGCTCCCAATTGAAACTGAGCTACAAAAAATCCGAAAAATTTAAAAGTGTTGGTCAAAAAGGCGATATGAGAACCGAGCAAATTTCGATCCCAATGGTGGTATGGTGCACCCTTGGCATGCCTAACATAATGCAAAAGGAATTTTGGTTCTAGCTCATTCGGTTGAGAAATTATGAATTTTCGCTTTTTTCGACTAACCCGGCGCTTTTGCGCCGCATTGCGCAATACAAGCGGTGACGTCATAAGTTTTGTAAACAAGGTCAAAGGCCCTCCAGGCCCTGTGAGTATGGAGGTCCAAATCGAAAATCTTGGCGCAATGTCCGGGGAGGGGGCAAAATGGTGAATTTTCTCAGATCCGTCCTCTTAATATGAAAAACACTTCATTTTTGACTGCCAACTCCCTTTAAGTACATGACTTTTTCTTTCCTCACCGGAATTGAAGTATCGTACAAATAAAATTGAATATTTGTGATAATATGCGTTAATCTTCTTGAAGACAAAAGTGAAATCCGAGTGTAGGTCGGAAACTGGAATAAATCTATATTTCAGATGAGAGAAAAAAGCAACAAAAAACGAAGAAGATTAGCTAAAGCAATGAGGTTTCGTAAGCGGAGTTTCGTAGTGGAGTATCTCCTCTTGCGCTCTCCTTCATCAGACGCATCTTGTTATTGACATTTGCACTATCACGAGATCATATTCGTATAGCTGCTGACATTTAGAAGTTGTCAATCCATCGGATTAATCTCTACTAAAGTAGTACTGATAAGCACACCACCAAGAAATCACATTGAAATGGCGTATAGCTGCCGGATTTGAGAGACATCAGAGCTGCTTAGCTCGAGGGAACGTGATGAAAGATGGCAAAAATGTTTGCTTTGTATTAATTTTATTTTTCTCAAATGTCGCAACAAATAACATGACATGAACAGGCGAACTAAATAATGACTGTGTGACAAATAGTAGCAGAAGTTTTCTAAAGTTGTTACACTTCAGAAACAATTTCACTTGAATAATACAGAGTCTAGACCGGAGCTATCGATTACAGGACAATAAAAAATAATACTATGTACTTACAACTGAACCACCCGTGCCCCTACCCACATGTGACACTGTCCCCAGCACGCAACAATGTCATATTTACAGCACAGAATAATAACAACAACAGGCAAGAGTGCTAGGTCTCAGACCTAAAAGGAGGAGGATGAGGAGGATAAATTATCCTGCACTTATGACATCGTCCTAGAAGCGGCATAGATATCCGGGGCATGCATCAATTTGCTCCATATTTACAGCGCCAAATAATAACAACAACAAGCTTATTAAAAAAATGGTTGGGTTCTTATGACATCGCCCTCAACCCGGCATAGATATCGGGCACTTGCTGAGCGTGCTGCATCTCCTTCTTTGGTGCAGCAGCTGCAGTTTTCCTGCTCAAGGGTGCGCCTGAAAAACGATCTGTAAGATGTCAGGGGGGTGGGCAAGAACCAATGGAGGTTGCTGGAATCGATCAATTGGCGGGTGCTCTAACCACTGAGCTAAACCCCCTTGTTCGAATGTCCTCGTGTTTCGAGCTATGGTCTGAGGGCGCGGCATCTCACAGGGATCTCACAACTCCCTTACAGATCAACTAAGAGAATTTCAGAATATTATTGTATTTCTGACATTCAGAGGCATAGAAAAGCGTTTGAAAGGCCCACTGACTACCTACGAGATCGTGGTTCTTGTAAAGAACAATTACCTGTGCACCTCCTCAGATGCTTGTCCAGATGGTGCGGCGCGACGTACCACGCACTGCACCGAGGGCAGGTTAGATGACTTACTCTGCTTGCAGTAGCTGCAGTAGATGATGCCAGTACGTGCTGCAAATTCCCAAATAATGAAAATACGACCCTTCTTCATTTGCATAGCACCAGTCACAGCATTCTCCCCCGACAGAGAAGGGGGCAGCACTTTACATACCGCTCTCCCAGCGCTGCTATTTGAATCGAGCGGGAAATTGCAGTTCTTTCGTGTCGGGATTTTGGCGTGTAATTTGCATTCATTATTCACCCTTATCTGGAGAGAACAATGGGGGTCAGAATGCTGTGCAGTCCGACATCTCTGCAGAGGAGAGCGCATTCGATATGAGAAAGGTGCTTACCAATTTGTCATCTCTAACGTCCACTTCTGGCGCGTCGGAAGCAGCATTTGGAGATTTAAACGTGGTTGTAACATCTATTGTCTCCTCCTCGGAGGCCAAGCTATCACTTCCTCCTGAAACACATTGCATTTTCATTCGAGCAAACGATAAATATAATCGTGTTCTAAAAAATAGTCTACCTGAGCACTTCCTCGCATGCGCTTCCATCAGGTCCTTTCTGATGTAAGATGTGTTGCAGTTTGGGCAGTGCAGTTCCCTCCTGAATTCGAATTATAATAAATAATAATAATAATAATAAATAAATTATAATAATAATTATACATAAATGTACTTTGACCGAAATGACAACATACACTGGCAATGAAAGTGGCAAGTCAGACATAACAAATACATTCGCATGAAGTCGCAGTTAAAAGCGTACCTTGTTGCCGGGTCCTGAACATCATGCATGCTATTGAGGAGTGCCTCTCGATCGTACATTGAGTAGGCTGAATATATTTTAGTTTCAATTATGAATTTAGTTATTTTTTTGAAAAAAAATGTATTGGAAACAATCTTACCAGGACAGTGTCCAATATGCGCTTTCAGATACGAAGCTGACGAGTAGCCCTCCCCGCATCCATCGCATCGGATCCGCATCTGATAGCGACCGGAGTCTGGTTGCTGCAGCTGCTGTTGCAGCTGCTGTTTCTGCAGCAGCTGCTCCTGATCCCACTGCTGCATGTAGCGGTGGTGCTGCAAAGATATGCCGTTAACCAAAAGCACTGATATGCCAGTCGTTAAGATGCAAAGCTCGAACAAGGCTCACCCGCTCCAACGCTGCTTCCCATTCGGGATCATGTTCCTGCTTGACGTGATTTTCCGGCAGCTCTTCAGACGACGTCGCAGTTGGTGTCATCATCGTTGTCGTTGAACGATTCCAGTAGGCCGTAGGATTAGATTCCGTGAACGCTTGCATCCCAGATGCATAGTGCCTTTGGGGCATGGAGTATCCATCGTGATCGCCAACTTGCTCCCGGGCCTTCTTCTGGCATGGTTCTTCTTCTGAATCTGATCCTTCTTGTTCGCTGTCATCGTTGAGAACGGTCCCATCTTCTGGAGGGTCCATCATGTCTTTATATCCTTCAGTTTCGAGGGCGTTGTCGCTTGTTCCATCTTGAGGGTCCAGCATGTCTTGAGCTCCTTCAGTTCCGAGGACGTTATCGTTGACGATCGCCTTCCCTTCGCTCCACCCGAGGACCAACTCGACAAAGATGTCGAGCGCCAGGCAAAAGTCGTGACCAGTCGCGCGGAATTCGGAGTTTCTGAAATTTTCTAGGTTATTTCTTAGTGATTTTTTGTGATGCTCACTTAGAAAATGTTGAGGACTCACTTGGACTGTTCTTTTCGCTGGTTGCTAGCTCGTTTCGAGCTGAAGGACCTCAGGGCATCTTTCGATTTCTGCAAGGATGGAAATTAGTTTACTTATAGGGCTGATGAGCAAGGCCATACTAAACTCTTAATGGTACCAGACATGTTAAGCGGATTTGAAACGTATTATTATTGTCAAAATATGACAGATCAGAAACTCACTCCGTTCCCTGGTCCAAACTCCACCACTTCGATCATCAGATCCACCCCGCCTTTCCCCTATTCCTACCCAAATCTCTATTTGATGAAAAATAGAACTTTTCAAAAAAAATAGATATTATGCGGGCATCGAAACAAATATCTTACCTCATTGCCCGGTCCAAACTCCGCCACTTCGATCATCAAATCCACTCCGTCTCTCCACGAGTCTCGCAGCTTGTCCACGTGTACCGATCGGGAGTGAGAGTTCATCTGAATTTGAAATTTTGGAAACTCAGAAGCTTGTATTCTAGGGATTGTTTCGCAAGAAATGGTCATTTAATTTCACATAACGAGAATGGTCAGGTCCTGCGAAGTGCATACCGCATGTCCAGAAGACTAGACTTCTGTGGCTGGGTTTGGATAACAAAAAAATAATGCTTGATGTTCTCAGTTCTCACCTTTTCCCTCAACTCCCTCAGGTGCTCCAGTTTTTCGGGTGAAGGCAGAAGCAACATCTGAAACAAAGTCGGATAGTAAAATGAAGAGAATGTCCAGAGGGAACCAACGGCGTGGGAAGCGCAGAAAATGCTTAACATCCAAACATAGCTTTTAGCGTTATGCTGGATGCTTGGGACGCTACTACTATTTCAATCTGGCGTCCTTTCTTGCATTGTCTGACCGGCGAGAGAGCATGGGAAAGTGAGAGAGTGACTTTCACACGTGAACCCGCTGGCGTTACTCCGTCAACGGAAGTGCTTGTGAGAAAACGCCATATTGTAAATGGAAAATTTGAATACTCGTCAATAGATGAAGCGTTGCCAGAGGTATTTTAAAAATGTTCCGAAAATTCCATTTTGCCAATATGGATAAGATCAAACATTCAAATGTTAGGCCTGAAATTATCTCCAAATTCTTTACTGATATTATCCGTGACCGTGATTTAGTTGTAATTGTACTTTACTTCTCATTAATCTGTAGTCAATTGCATCCTGCGGGAGTTCCGAAAATATTCTGACCTTCATTTTCATTACTTGCAGTTTGTGAATGCGTGACTTCTCGAAGGAAACGAAGGCTGTAGATGGCGAAATGACCCTCGCTAGCCTTCCCGAAGACATTATTCGCGCCATTATTCCCATGGTTCCATCTCTGCAGAGAACCAGACTTGTGAGTTAATGTTCTAACCTTGTTCCCGTTGTGCGGCTTACATGCGACGGGTTAGAGTACCAGCGAATTTGGCACTAGCGGCATTATAATTATTTATTTACGCCCTAATATGGTAGCATGACGAGGGAGAAGTGGCTCTTCTGGATTGGGTAGAACATAGTCAACGGCTATTTTTAGATTGGAAAATCCTGGAACATCGTAGCGCGTGAGCATCTCAAGAAATTTCACCTCGATTATCTCGAGGTAAACACGATTCTGAATGGTCAAGTCGTGATTAATGTCACTCTGCCGAAGGATGCTCTGGTCATTTCGGGAATCAGCGATTGGAAGAGAGTGGGCTTCGATAGACGCACGAATGTGAGTTGATTTCGCTTTTCATTGCGATCAGAGTCAAGGGGACGGGGCTTGGCAAGAAACTAGGAAAGTTATTTCAGTTTATCCAAGTAGAATCGCCTCCGCAAGATCTCAAGAAGCTGATGAACAGTGGGAGAATGCTTACGTTGTTTAATGGTATTTTTATTGTTTTTTTTAATTATAATTAATTTTTTATATTTATTTAAAGGCTATGCTCGAATCAAAACCCTTTGCATTAATGAAGTGTCCGTCAATTTTGCATACTACATGATCAGTTGCCTTAAGCCGGTTGTCATTGATAATCTGAAGATTTTTATGCTCACAACTCCGAAAAGCGACAGGTATTACTAAAGTCGTGTTTATTTCTTCGATCCTTTACTATAAATATCTGGGAATTGGGATAGAAACTGGAAGATAGGATAGAAACCTTGTCAATTACTTACTTTTCAGGTTTATAGTCAACAAGCTAGCTGAGAAGCTCATGCATGTGACAAAAGTTCTTATACTTTGAGCAATCGCATTTATTGGACAAGGCTTGAAAGTATCTTGCATCACGAAACATGTACATTCTCTGTACATTTATAAATATAACAACTATTCAATTACCTTTTCCTTGTAAAGAAACCAAAATTAGCGCAACTATGTTTATATTTGTACATTAATACATAATTCCCTTGTCCTTTCTCTGTAAATAATGTGCATTTGTTGATCACGATACTTTTTCGCATGAACATTGACAATAAATAACCGAACAAAATGTTGGCACGCTGACTCGCTTACCTCCGCTCCTTAAAATTGAGAATACACTTTATCTTTACTTTTTACCTTTACTTTCAAGTAGATCAGTAGAACATATTCAAGAAATTCTGAGCACATTTAGACGTCAACGACTAACAAAAAAAGAACAAATGACAATTGGCGATTCCATTGCGTCGTTTTAGCGACCATCGTTTATTTGCAAAGTTCCAGCTAGCAATGCAGCTCTCATAAATTAACCCCCCAAGCGTGGGAGGTTTCCAAAAAGTGGACTCTGGGTCTCGGTAGAGGCCCTGATAGATAGGTTTACGAATACGCCTAGTTGCGCACGTCCTTTACCCCTTTCGTGCGCCTTACGCGCGACGGGTTAGAGAACAGTGTAAAGGGAGCGTGCTCGCCCCGCCCCCTTCGCGCGTGTCTCTATCGCCCCCCCCCTCTTGTCCCCTTCCCCTGTCTCTCTAGAGCGTTATTGACAGACGGTGCATTATTCTCTCTTGTTCTTGTCTATTAGTGTCTCATCGTCGGTTTTGGGATTCCCTGAAAGATTTCTCTCCAGCTAGATGACTAGAGGTGAATAAGAGCCTGAAAGTGAGAAAAACAGCTAGGGAAACGAGCGGGAAGAATTTCTGACCTGATCGGGAAAAATGTGCACCAAAATGAGGCCTACCTGCGTTCCTGCTCTTTTCCTGCGTTCCAAAACTGCCCGAACGTGGCACACAACAACACATTTTACCGGCTCATGCTGAGCTGTCGGGAATAAGATGGGAATACAAGGAGCATCGAAGAGAACATTTCTTTACCAACCACAAAACAATAAGTAATATTCAGCGATGGTGGACATTACTCCGATTCGTATTCAGATTCAGTTTCCGATTCCGATTCAGAATCCGGTTCGGATTCCCCAATATTCGTCTATTTTATGGAGCACGATCCGATAAGTTGAACAAGTTTGACTTTACAAAGGCGCTCATCATGTTTGAAGTTCATTGATAAATATTGTGATGATGATTTTATGATTTTCAATTGAAAAAAATATGAATTGCGATATGACAAAGACGTATCGAGTGACGTATAAGTGGAACCGCTACGCCTCGCAACCCATTGAAATTCACGGGAAGGACTCAATATGCTCAATATGATAAATCGTGTTTTGTCGTCCAGATTGAGAATCAAAATGCGCAGACCTCTCTCAATGTATCGTCGTGATAGCCACGTTTATTCTAGCAGTGCAGAGATGCCCGGTCTATTACGTGTGCAGATTACAGATACAGATAGAGATTTATCCCAAATGTAAGACGATGGTCCTGCAGCAAGGGGTATGGGCAATGACAATCTGTTTCGTGCGCAGAAGGAGCAAATCCTGCTGGTTTGCCTACGAACCTTCCAAAAATGGCTTGGAAAATGCGATTTCTGTTGCAGCGGTTCCTGTTTATTTTCGACGGCCAGTCGAGGGCTCGTGGTCTAAATCAGACAATTTGCAGCATGAAAATCTCGTGGTTCGAGAAAAAGGCACCGAAAATGTGATTTCCAGTGGCCTTCGACCTGCTCGTGGTCCGCTCAAATCTACAAACGTGTTCAGTTGGAAAACACCGTATTTGCATGCAAAGAATCTCTTAGAAAATGTGATTTCCGGCTGCATCAGTTTTCGTTTATTTTCGTTGGACAGAGGCATGTGGATTGCGAATGGAATTTGACCAGAAGTCACGGGGCGGAGACGAAATTCGGTTCTGAAAGTTCCCGAATCAGCCTTATTTGATAGGAAGGAAGCAAACAAGATACGAAAGTAGAGATAACAACTCAATTCACGAGGTGGCGATCAGATCTCTGTAATGTAAAATACAGGTTACGCTTGATCATGATTACAAAATGGTCGTGGAAATGAATAACTCCAAGCAATAATGAAATGCCGAAATTTTCTAATTTTGTAAGTTGTCTGAAACTGATTTCGAAAATATGAAACTGATTTTTTTTCGAAAATCACCTCGACGAGTACGATCTTGGAGTATAACCTAAATCATTCAATGTCGGTTAGTAATATCAGAATTACGTTTCGAACATCATAATCTAATCTTGTAACAATGTTTCGCAGATTTTTGTTAGATAAATGGATCTGAATTCTTCATTATCCTGTAAAGAAGAATTAAATCGATCAACTTTTTTTGGTTTTTTTCTCGAATTTCTCCACAATTTAATGTGTGCTTCCAGGCTTGTCCAATATTGTAGATCGACTGAAACATATCTATTGCTCGATAACGAGAGTTGGGTTCGCAGAATAACGAAAGGGTGATAATTTGAGAAGTTCTTGAAACTTTCCACCTTTGTAGTTTGCAGTTTATACTTTCTGCTACATTTTACTTTCTGTTCCTACTCGAGACTAGTATTAGTAATCGACCCTCCCGGTTCATTCAACCATTGAACCGTCAATGAATCATCAACTTTCTCAACCCTCCCGCTCTCTCCACTTCTCCCCACGGTTTTCAACCCGGTGTGACTACTGCGCATTACTATCTCAGGGTACTTATAAACTATGAGTAATCAGAGTTATCGCCAAGGTCCGGCGATTGAGGGTTATCAATTACATTGGAGTAGTTTCGGCTGCTCCACCCGTCACTTCGGTGACACCCGGGGGCAACCCCAACCCTTCCCTCAGACATCACTCGACCTGGCAACTTTTTGCTGTTTTTTATCTTTATTTTATTACTTGATGCCATTTTAGACGATATTGGGGATACTGTAGGCATGGTGGTGTGGGGATGACAAAAACGCGATTTGTTGCAGTGCTTACTATTTATTTTTGTCCAGTCTCGTGGTCCGCTAATCTACAGGCGTGTGCAGAAGAGAATTCCATGTTGGTATCCAAAGAATCTTCCAGAAATGGGATTTCTGAAGATGCAGTGGTTAGCGTTTATTTTTTCCGGCCAAGGCATGTGGATTGCGAATGGAATCAGCAGTCACGGGACACAGACAAATTAGCTTGTGAAGGTTCCCGAACCAGCCTAATTTGATAGGAAGGAAACAAACAAGATACACAATGGAGAGAGATCACGAGGTGACGATGACGATCTTTGGCACTTGGTCTAGGTGATGGCACAGTTAGGAAAGGCAATATTTGGAACCGAGTTAAGCCATTCCGCCCAATCGGGTTTCCCGGTTCCTGAAGCAAGCTTCTTGTGTAGGAAACATGCGAGAAACTGCGAGGTGACGATGACGATCTTTAGTGTGCGACTGACTGATTGTGCATTGTATTTTACCAATGAATTCGAGGCAGAATTATAGTCTACCAAACTATTCTCGTTAAGAATTATTGCTGAAACATATTGGGTTGATGGAAGACGAACAAATAGATTCGGAAAAGGAGAGATTTCGCTAGGTGCCTATTCGGGCTTCTTGAAATGATTACTGAATCCTCCCTTACATTTGAAATTACATTTGAATCAAATCTTTCTATTATCAAATATGATTTTTGTACGAACGCGAATTCTCAACCAATTGCATTTGAAAAACTCTCTCGGTGATGTGCATTCCCTGAAACACAATCGAATTTCATCTTCGTCATTGATACGTGAGATTACGAGGATTCGAAACGCGATTTCAGCTTTCACTCATTGCAATCTCCACGCGCATGCATATTGAATCAAGCAATTTGAATTCCAATTGCTCGGTCAGAGGCCCAGCATTCATCCTTGCTCTTTTGTCCTTCCAAAAAGATCCGTCTTCTAAACGAATAGATGAACAGGAAACAAGGAGAATCGAGCTTCCGGGTTCGGCGCATTCCTTCTTTCCGGTGGGATGTATCTCCGAAAGCCTCATCCGTGAATATTGCCTTCGATACAGAACAAATTTACTGCACCCGCATTCTAAGCGAATAAATGAACAGGAAAAAATTCCGGATTCAGCGCATTTCTTCCTTCCCTTAGACTGAATCTGTAAAATCTGCCTGCGATATCAGCATGTGATATGGAAAATTTCCAGGATTCCTATTCTAAACGAATAGATGAATAGGAAACAAGGAGAATCGAGCTTCCGGGTTCAGTGCATTCCTTCTTTCCGGAATATCGGTTCAGTGCATTCCTTCTTTCCGGAATATTCTTTTCGGAATATCAGCGGCATCGCAGCCTCGAATTAATCTGCAGTATGTGATGAATTCACCGAAACCTTCATCTAAACAAATATATGTGCAGGAATATTGGATAAAGGAGATTCCGAGATCGAAGCTTTCCTTTCTTCGTTCGGGATAAATAAGCGATAGATCTCTATGTTTGACTTGTTAGTAAGTCTGAGAGGTGTCATAAATCATTCGGTTTTCCATGCAAGCAAGAGTGGTATCGCTGGATTAATGTATAGCTTCCGGGTTCAAAGGATTCGGTCTTTGAGGATGAGGAAGGAGCCAGAGAAGATAAGGATAACCACAAGGGACGAATCTACCTTTTAGAGGAAGATTCAAGGAATCCAGGATGTACACGTCAGAGGTATTCCTTCTTTCAGGAAGAGGAAGGAGCTAGAGGAGATAAGGAAAGCCTCAAGAGATTTCCAAGGTATACCTTGATCAGTTCCGTTAACTGTTCCAATGGGGAAGTCCAGAGGAACAAGGGTTCTTTTTTATGGAATTCCTTGTTTCTGAACAATGAAGAAGCCAGAGAAGATAAGGAAAGCCTCAAGGGACGAATCTACCTTCCTCGAGGATGAGAGAACAATGTTCTAAAGGAAGTCTGAGGTCCAATGATTCCAGGATGTACACGTCAGAGGCATTCCCTCTTTCAGGATGAGGAAGGAGCCAGAGAGCGATAAGGGGATCCCAAGGGACTACCACCTTGTTCAGTGAAGAATGACTTTCTGATTTCTGAAGAGTCTAGAGAAGGAAATGGAGAAGGAACCACGGGATTAGGGGGTGATGAGCGAGTTTTCTGAATCTCGCCTCTTTCGTTGATCACGGAAGCTAAGACGCTGTGATAAACGAGCATCATCGCTCATTTTCCTATATATATGGAGCAGAGTTTGAAGCTTCCTGGTTCAAAGGACTTTCTTTCAGAATATTAGAGAACAGATAACGGGAATTCCCAAGGGAAACCACCTTGTTCATTTCCACAATGAGGAATGGCTCTTTGATTTCTGAAGATTCTAGAGCAAAAGTCACGGGTATAGGAAGGAGTGACGAGCAAGTTCTCTGAATCTTTCCCTCTTTCGTTGATCACGGAAGCTAAGACGCAGTGATAAACGAGCATCATCGCTCATTTTTCGACGCTATAGAGAGCCATCGAAGCTTCCCGGTACAACTGATTCGTTCATTCTCTACACTGAAGGCGTTAATGAAGATATGGAGAAACTTCGAGGGACAACCAAGCTGCCATACCTTGTTCAATTCCGGGATAAGGAATGAACTATGTACTGCCTTCCACGTGATATTTTGCCCGTTGGGACCACGGGATTAAGAGGAATGATGAGCGAATTCTCTGAATCGTTGCCTCTTTCGTTGATCACGGAAGCTAAGATTAGAGAGAATGATAGAGAGAAGAGACAAAAGATTTAGATTAGGAGTAATCTTGAGATCGGTGGTAATTTCACTTCATAACTCTCGTAATGCACAAACCCAGCCTGCATTGTTGAAAGTATGGTAGACGCCCACAATTTCCTATTTTCTCTATGATTATGACGAGTGAGTTCTCTGAATCTCTTCCTCTTTCGTTGATCACGGAAGCTAAGACGCAGTGATAAACGAGCATCATTGCTCATTTTTCTACATAAACCAGCTCGGGAAAGCCTCTGCTCTCTCACTTTCGCACACTATCTCGCCTATTCTCGCCTTCAGGCGGGATTATCAGAGATTCTCCTTGTTTTTGCCGCTTTTTGAGGCCCGAGTAGGCGAGAGAATTAGCAAATAATTTTGCAGCGGCAGCGCATAAATAGCGTAGGTGTACTGTTATAATGCACGAATCGTTTTATTCATACGATTTTTGAAAATTAGTTTAATTATTAAAAATGAAATTAATTTTTAATTTTTTTATATGGGTCGATGCAGAATTGAAAGCTGAACACGATAGGAGCAAATTGGCGACTTTTAAAAAATCCTTGAAAGAGCAAGAAGCGTGGGGTCACTGGGGGTTACCCGGGGTCACCCGGAGCGCTCCGTTTTCACAGGGGGAATCGCCAGGACTGTAGTCTCTGTGATGCCTCTGATGCCTCCGGGGACCAGTTAGGGAACACGCCGAAAAGCGGGCGCCGCGTGGCCTCTGGAGAGCTGAGGAAGTGAAAAAGGATCTCTCCGTTAGACAGGTTCTATAGTTGGTTAGAAAGAGCTAGAGAGCATGATAAAGTGAGAGAATTAGAGCATAAGACGGGCAGAATGGCAGACAGACCTAGAGAAGATGCAAAATATGAGATCCGTTGCGCGCCTTTCTTGATAAAGCGTGCGAGAAAAAGTTTTCGCCAAAATGCGCGAAAATAAAGTCGTTCAACTATACGGATTTTACACGAACATAGCGCATAAACGACCAGATATCAGAGAAAGGCGTTTATTTATAGCTTCCGATCCAAACCCGTCAACTTTACAGCATACAATCGATCAATAATTGGTCATTAGCGGGGTGCCGGCGGAACTTTGGACGGGTACGGTAGCTTTGGGACCGTAGCCGGGGCCGGATACGGCCGGTAGCTCGAAGGGGGATACGGTAGCCGAGAGCGGGGACTGGTACTCGACGCAGGTCTCCTGGAGGACGAGCTCGATGTTCTCGCGGGAGCAATGAACGGGGTCTGGAATGAGGATTACGGTAGCTGGGGGTACTGTAGAATTCTTTTTTTAGTCATTCTTTGATTCACGGTTTGTATGGTTTTCTGTGAATTTATTCATGATTAAAAGTTCTAGCTGTTGCAAAAAAAGGTATGTTTCATGACTATTGCATAATTGAATTGTTAACTAATATTCTGTTAGTATCGTACATCGCTCCCATTACCGAACAAACGGCCTTTTCTACCTTTTCTACCTTTTTTTCCTTTTCGCGAATTCGCGTTTACCCGTCCTAATTTTTGTTTCACATTTTTTGTTGACCCCGATAAGTGGATGAATACAAAAATTGGCCGGTGAAATATTATTTTAAATAGGCGAAAAATGAGAGCCGTTATCCAGTGAAATACGGCTCTACCGTACTCATTTGTCATCATGCCATCAGAGCCGTATTTTAAGTAAAAATAGGGGCAACGGCTCTCATTTTTCACCTATTTAAAATAATATTTCACCGGCCAATTTTTGTATTCGTCCACTTATCGGGGTCAACAAAAAATGTGAAACAAAAATTAGGACGGGTAAACGCGAATTCGCGAAAAGGAAAAAAAGGTAGAAAAGGTAGAAAAGGCCGTTTGTTCGGTAATGGGAGCGATGTACGATAGATCGCTTGGTTATTTAAAAAAAAAACATTATCATAAGTTAGCAAGATTCACACAGCTAAAAGCGCAGGAAATGGGTGATCGTAAGTTAGTTACGATCATCGTAACCATAGAAATGAAATTTAAAACTCATCTAGTGATCAATACAAATTTTTTAAACGCTGTCACAAGAAAAGTGTTCATTAATGTCGCGTAAATACAGTTTGGCCAGTGTATCGAGGTGTTTATCACGTGAAAGAAAGAAAGCGTGTCTTTGCTAATTTGGATCAACATCTTGTATTCACGTGATTGTGATCAGAGACAAGGAGTGAAGATGAAGCTGCGCCTTCAGAAGTTTTCGAATTGACATTTTTGCTTGCTAGGTGAGACACACTACTGCAATCCTTCAATGGTCATTGATTATGCTGCGGTTCGATCCACATTCTGCAGGTACTGAATTGACCTCGGCGCTGGCTGACAGATTTAGGATAATCATTGAATTTTTTTTGCTGACGAGAGTAAATGCAATCACATTCGTAAGATGGCTCAAAAATGTACAGCATTTGTGAAGCGTACTTGGTTTTCATCCGAAAATCTCTGATTTCTGTTACTTTCGGATCAATAGATGAGGAATGAAGAACACCCTACACAAGCAAACAATGCTGGCCAATTCGAGAACTATTATTACATCCCGCCCAACTGATTCTGCGCACTAGGCTTGAAGGTTTGATATCGGTATTACCGCAATCCTTCGCGCCGGAAAGTTAAACTCGAGGAATAACGCACAAAATTGAAAGTCAATTGAAAATACCCCTAATTTTTTTCTCAAATATGAATGCGAAAGCGATTACTTTGTGCGTGTGGCGGAGAACCGTATCAATCTCGTGAAACCTATTTGATTTTGTGTGATTGGATGAAATTCAGGAAGATCAAAGATCATAGCATTACCACAAATTGAAAATTGAAAAAAAACTCACTGCATACTTTGAGCGGCTGCATGGTCGGGTGCTTCGTGGCAGTTGACATTTTCGAAAATCCTGCAATTAATTTTAAATTTAAATTCTGGAAACCGGAAAGGACGTGCATGAAAACATCATTACAAATATAAAAATCGAGAAGGTCGAGCGGCGTTGCAAATCAAATAGACAGAGATCAGACCAGAGTAGACTTTTTGTCTGACTTTACTTTTTGAATATGGCTGTATGAAGAATCTGCCTGATTTAGACGCGTGAACAATTAGTCAAGGTAACGAGATAGCGTGCGGAATACAGTGACATCTTTCGTCGAGACAAGCCTACTTTTAAAGCCCTATTTCCATGTGAAAACGGCGCAAGTGACATCATCAGTGCTGAAACAGAGTCAGCGAGAGTGGAAATGGGGAAGGGATGGGCGGGACTTGAAAGGAGGGGTGAGAGACTGAGTTTGCAGGAAAGATTAACAAGGAAGTCGAAGACATTAAATTGGACAAAGTCGTCCGAGGACTTCACGAGTATAACAGGCGCATTGGAAGGATGAGATTTTTTCTGGGTTTTCAAAGTCGTAGCCTTTTTTCCCCCTGTGAGAACACGTCATCAGTGCTGAAACAGAGTCAGCGGAGGGAAATGGGGAAGGGATGGGCGGGACTGGAAAGGGGGTGAGAGACTGAGCGGTCCCTTGGGGGCCTTGCTAGGGGGAGAATAACTCGGTTTGCATTTGGCTCCTTTGCCCCGGGAGCGCTGCGTGAAAGGAGCATAGGGATCGGTCTCTTCATTTGACATGATGTATCAGTGGTCAGAGCGTGCTAGAGAGTAGAGGAAATGGAGAGAGTCAGAGAAGCGGTAAGTGAGAGAAAATGAGAGACAATGGGGGATGAAAAGATTCAGAGACGTGTCTAAAGGAATTCAGTTAGAAGCGCGAGTACTATAGCTATAAAAATAAGTCTGAGGGTGGGAGGGGGGCGCGAAAACAAATGACACTTGGGGGAATATAGGGCGACCTTTGTTGAGAAGTCATTGACAGAAATAAATGTTGGGCAGACGTCATCAAAAATAAGAAGCAGAGATCTTGAGCGTTTGAGGTTCTTGAGTGAAGTATATAGGATTAGAGAAATTGCTTTTGGTTTGCAGAATCCCAAAAGCATATGAAAATCAACAGGAAGTGAATTTCTAACGCAATATTTCAAATAATCACGGAAGTAGGACAAGTGAAATTGCTTCTACAGAAAGTGAAAAACAAATGAACATCAGCAGGAACTAAATTTCTATCGCTAGCTATCGTTTGATTATTTTCCATTCCAAGCACAGCTTCCTGTTTACAAAAGTTCGAGTGGTCTGAGGGGGGAAGAGGCCCTGAGGAGGTTAGGCAAAAGGTGTAAACCAGCACATTTCGTTTGCTGATCATTTAAAATAAATGTTGTGAGCATTGAATACGGTGCTATCAATTTTAATGACGCCTGAAGCCCAGGCATAACGTGGATTGGGCACACAAACAATAGTCAATCTTCGTAGACAAAAACAATCAGGAATTGTTGTCCTTCGGGGAAAACTTATCGGCGGAAAATGAGAGTGCGAATAGGAGAAAGCGTCTGAACTTTTTAGGATGTCTGCACTTTTTTGCGCTCGACAAGCAGTCTGCATGGAGTCTAGTTCTTCATTTTCTGTGCACTTCACTCTAACTTGTCCCAGGAGTGATATTTTGACAGCGAATTCGCAGAATTTCTGAAATGACGAAAAAGTTGAGACTCCATGATCTGCAGAGCTGGAATTTCCATAGACCGCCCCTTGAGAGCAATAATCACTAGAATTTTTCGAATGGGTCTAGCGACTTCAAGAGTCTTGTTCCAGTTGATGTGCTCTGCAACCGCATTATCGTAGTCCCAGGAGATATAATCTGAGATGAATACGCTGAAGTTTCGAATGGGTCTGAAGGCTCGTGACGTTGTGCAAAGGATTAGACAAATTGTATTGGTTAGCAGAATCTCAAAGTCATCAGTAGGAAGAATTGAGCTCCAACTTGTCTGCAAAACATGCAATGATCGTTTATGGTCTCAAGAGAAATATTTTAAAAGAAGTCTTCGTCGAAGTCTTTACATCTCTGCACAACATGTCTGCACGGAATGATCATTTCTAGTCTCAGGAGAGACATTTTGAGACGACGTTTAAAAATGAACAAGAAGACTCGTGACTTTGTTCAAAGAATCGAGTTCCAGTAAGTAGGTTTTCTGCAAAAACAGAATGCCTATTTTTGGAGACAAGAGTGTGATTTATGAGTTGAATTCGCTGAAGTTTTGAAAAGCGACGACACTCATAGCGCCAACGAGTTCTGAAGGACCGATATTCTATTTTTAGTCCCTGGCATTCCTGCGAAAATGAAATATTGCATCTGAATCGAGTGTGCTCGGTGATATAAAGAGCGAATCTTAGTGGGGAATGATCTTTCTCTGAACAGTTGTAGAAAAAATTATGCAAGTACTTGGTTAATGACTTGATGTATTCACGGATGAAAATGGCCGAATAAAATTGCGCTGACAATGAGCTAAATGACGGGATGGTTCAAGATTTTATTCATCAAGAGGTATTTATTGAATGAATCCGTTACAAACGAACGAACTCCAATACAACTTTGGTCTGAGAACGCAGGCTGGAAAATAAGAAAAATTGTATATTTCAAAGATATGACTAATTCCAGAACACGCCGAGAAATTAATATATTGGTGGTTGTTTGGTAAAAAAAATCAAATACTTACCGTTCTAGCATAAAGTTTATGCTTCGTAGTTGGTAGTTTCTTTCCAGTAACTAGGCGATGAGTCATGCCGCGTATTGGATGACATGGGCGAGAATATAACAACTCCCTTTTTTCTGGTATTTCCTTGATCTCAGCTGGGATGCGTGAAAATGTAGCGATCTCGCATGGTGTAACCCTCTTTTTTCGTCGGTCAGAAAGAGGGAGTGCATTGTAGTCTGAGCCCGAAATACCCCGTCTCTTCATAATGCATACTTTCTCGACACTCGAGCTGGCGAAACAGTATGTGAATGTAGAGACGGTGACCCGTATTTCGAACTTTATTGCACGGTCCTTCGTCATAGCTATAACTGACCTTTCGTGGACTCTGGTTGATTTTTTGAACGATGGATCGAAGCAATTTCATCCTGACTATTTGTTGACCAGTGAACCAACAGCAATAAAAAAAAGAGTGCAACCTTCGTTCTCGATTTTTTTCTTCAAACTTCATTCTTTTTTTACCCTTTTTGGCAACATATCTCCGTTTTTTCTACCTTCTGTCCAAAATTAAACAAAGGAAGAGAGTAGACAAAATAGAGAGAGAGCGAGTCAAAACAATATCCCAAGTGCAAACACAATTCAAGTGCAATTGAAAGAGGGGTAATCAATCGTTTTCTTCCAACTTTCACTCCGAGTCTCCCCATTTCGCACAGACTTTGACTCTCTCAAGCCGTCCAGAGATCATTGGACACTCTATCGCAACCTTGCCGCGCAAGAGAATGAACGGGGTTTCCTCAAAATGCGCGATCTCTAGTTTCTCTGACCTGCCAAAGATTGTCGGATATGAACAGAGAAATTACTCTTTCGCAATACCAATCTACTAATCAGCACCACCTTCTTTCATGAATCGGAGATCCATTTCCCTTTCGCTTCCCCATACCTAAACCCTCCCTGCTCTCTCCATTCCCCTAGTCTCACGCCTTTCATGCAGTGGAAAATTCTAGAAATTGTCGTTAATTCATGTAATTTCTCAGCGGCCAGAGTTGCGAGCTAGTGTGCGAAATGAAGAGCCGATTGCTTCTTTTTTCGAACTCTACAAATCGCACCGTCTCTCCTTCCCCCATGCTCTCTCGTCAATCAGAGCGCTTGAACAAGCAAGGAAAGCAGGGGGAAAGCCTCCGGCTGAGCACACGTGCGTGACCGGCCGAACAGCCGGCGCCCCGGCGAGCAGAAGCTGACCGCAACGCGTGCGCTCGCGACGCGGTTTTCAAGTCTTGAAGTAGGTCCCGAGCATGCTTCTGTTTGACGACCGTGTTGACGCGCCCGTGTTATTGATTCTTGTTTAATTTGAAGTGACGTATCGCTCGCGGATGCAACTTCCGGTTCAATGATCAATTAGCGCCCAATTCACCTATCTTTACCCCTCTCATCTCCCCTAACTTTGCTCTCCATCTCTATCACCTTGAGCCGATCTGTCACCAATTATCACCCCCTCGCCCGTCCTTTTTCTCCCTCGCTCACCCACCCTCCTACCCGCTCCTCTACCCGTGCGCCAAACGTCTTTGCATCGAGATTAAGTGAAGATAATCGATCCTTTCGGTACCCTATCGTTAACTTTCTCGCTGATCTCTCACCGTTCACTGCCCATATCACTCGATTCACACACGATTGAACGCGGTGCGATCGCATTTCGTCAAGGGTAGGCTATTTATGGCCCGCGTAACGGCCAATTACCCTTCTTCACTGTGTCTGCGCGCGTTCCCTTTATCGTTCCTGATCTCTGCTAGCGAACCAGTGAGAAGTGTGGTGTCGGATTTAGTAGGTTATCCGTGTTTTGGAACAAAGAAACCCTTGTAAAAGTGATAGAACCATCGATTCTCGGTACCAAAATCACTTGCGTCCTCGATAACTTCTTGCTGACTTTACCTTGGCAGTGGTTGCTGCAACGCTACCACGTCTTTGCCCTTCTAAATCTCTGTTCGTGATCATTATTATTGCCGAGATATCTACTATTCTTCCATTTCCGACCTCGCGCTCATCACTGATCTGCTGTTTTGCCATCCTCCTTGCCACAGGTCGTGAATCATTGTCAATTCTATTCATCATCACCGTTTTACTCTATTTGCTCCTCGATTTCGCTTAAATTGGCTCTTTCCGGGGGTAAACAGACGGCTTCAATACTCGTATTTTCGCATCGTGCAAGCGGTTTTCTCGTGAATAACGATTTTATTTGCATTGTACTGCTGAATCAATCGCAGTGAACCATAATCTTCAACGAACTTCGATTGTCTAGGATAATATTAGTAGCTTTTCCATTCCAGCATGTCATCCTCGGGCTCTGGCGCGCCCGATTCCATGGCCAACGCGAATTTCGACGGTGACAGCAAGAAGGTTCGTTGATTTGCAATTAATTAGTGGCCATCGAGGCGTTGAATCGATCGATTACATGTCCAATTGACCGAAAATGGGCTTTTGGATGATTAATTAGCCTAATTAACTAAAATTATTATATTAATATGCATTGACTACCAATTGTATAGCAAGCCTCTGGCTTTATTTAGCTAATGAAATGTATATAGCGCATGAGCAATGGAGGGTAAATGGGCTTGGGTTGATTAAGTGGGGATTAATTAGTTTAATTACTCTAATTAATTAAGATAATCGCGCCGGCGACCTCGGCAATCGGCACGGACGAAGCGCACAGCCAAACGACGATTGTCGTGCCGGGACTGGTCAGTTGTTTTTGTTGTTGTTGTTGTTTTAAAATTCTGAAAGTAAGAAATCCTAAATTAGTAGCGATGGTCTACTTTCGGTTAGATAGAAATAGTTTTCTCATGATCGAATCTCCTTTTCCTATGTGTTTGGACTGATTTCCGAGTGTCCGGGAAATCATCACACCAAGTATCTTTGCTCACACACTCCCATGAGTTGCGTGGAAACGTATCCAATTTCCCCCCACTTCATCGCGATACGAAAGTCGGTGCATGTCCATTACCAGGGAAACATAGATCCTATACGAAAATGCGCATAAGAAGCACGAATCTCGAGGAAATCTGGTGTTGGTCATTGTAAAAGGGCATTTGAAAATCTGATTATCATGCAAAATTGTGTGTTTTGCCGGAAATCTGGTTGGAATTGTTGCACCAAACAGGGGGTTGTCCAGGACAATTTGCCCGTATTATTTGCCAGTAAAGTCTAATCGAATCAGTGGGGATGGATTCCTGTTAGGGGATCACGTGCGAATTGAGAAATCTGTCGATTTTATACGTTTTTAATTAAATTACCAAACTTATTTATGTTGAATGGCCTCTTGTGCCACTGCAATTGGAAGCCATGGTAGCCTTGAATCCTAAAGTTGGACCGATGTGCATATTATTTAAGTTAATTAATTAATATAATTGGCAGGATCTCTCGGGCGGCAGTGCTCCCAGCAGCACCTCGTCCTCCTCGAACAAGGAGAACCACGGAGGCGGCAGCGCCTTTGATCTTCTCAAGAATGAGGAGGTATACGGTAGTTATCGATTGCTAGAGTAGTACGGTACACTTACGCCTTCACACCTATTACTGTTGGGGAACCTATGCAAAATGAGGAGGTACGGTAGTTTGTTGCTTTAGAAAACGAAAAAAACTCTGAAATTGGAACAAATACATCGGTGTTTCACACCAGATTAGTAAACGAGAAGGTTCGTGCGGGATCAGTAGTACTTGTACGGCACTTTTAATCGATGCAGACTTATGTTTCACGGCTTGCTCAAGACTGGAACATATTCGATTGTTTGATATCATGATCTTTAGGAGTCCAATAACAACCTTGTGATGCTTGAATTCAGCATCCTGATCGAGATAAAATAACATTATTCTTGCAGGAGGAGCGGCTGGTCGGCGACGCGATGCCACTGCCGCCGATCGATGGAGCGTGGTCAGGCAGGAGGTACGGTAGTTAATTGATTGCTGTAGATTAGGGATACGGTATCAATTGATTGATCGATCATCTATGGTAGGTGGTCGGGCAGGAGGTACGGTATTGATTGAATACGGTAGATAACGGTATTGATTGACTGCGGTAGCTCTTAGGTATTGATTACTGTAGCGATAGATGAATATATAGATCGATGGAGCGTGGTCGGGCAGAAGGTACGGTAGATTTTGGGTATTGATAGATTACGGTAGCTAGTGGCATTAATTGGCTAGCTGTGAGTTACGGTATTTATTGACTCTAATATGTATTGTTGTTATACCTATTTTCAAAAGGAATGACCGTCGTATCGAAGTTCGCTGTACACCTCGAATTATGGTTACAATTTGGAACACGGAAACGCCTTGCTAAATTTCAACGGGAAAAACTTTTTTTTGATATTTTGTATACTTTTTTGTTACATATTCTAGATAGGTTTAGTGTAGGGAAACGCAAGAAATAAAACACGGATGTGCCATCCTCCAAACCAGAAGATAAATACCCCTCTCGCGCGATAGAGGTATCCATGTCTATTTGGACGCTATTGACGCATCTGCTTCTCTATCCCTTTCTATCTCTTGAAGGGACTCGCTCGATTTGGCCTGCTCTCTCGCCTCTTTGGCTGGTAAAAGACAGCATGTAATTGAGAGAATCAGCGCATCCCTCTATCCCCCTTCTTTTTACCCTTGTCTCCTCTATCTCCCCATGTTTGCCTATTGTTCGTCCCCCTGTTAACGAGCCGTTTTTTGCCATTGTCCCATTCCGGGACACATTCCCTTGTGTGGATCGAGGGATCTATGCACTGGGGAAAAAAGGGATTCGGCCTCAAGTGTGCTAGTTTCAGACTACTGACGACCCGTTTTTGCACACAATCGAGTGAGGTATCTGTGAAATGGACACTGGATACACGGGGATCCAGAGTAGGGACGACGGGTGTTCTTTTTTCGATGTGGATCGAGGGATCTCTGTGTCCCTGCAGTGAAATGGAGAGAATCCGCAGAGTGGCTCGACAACATTTCGCCATTTGTTCGCGCTAATGGGGTAGGTAGAAGTGTGAGCGCGCGCAATGTTTCGCCGTTTGAGCACACCAAGTCAAAGGGGGGAAGAAAGCTGATTTGCGTGGCACAGCGCCGTCGAGTCATTCTGCGACGCGCGAGAGGGAAAAGCGGTGTGAAATGAGAGTTTTTGCTAGGTTTAGCGCACGTTTGCGAGTGCTGCTACTGAATGGGATTGAAATCGTACAAGCACTGAACGTAACTTGGTGCCCAAAGGGTTTTCGAAACTTTCTGCACAAACGGCATGTCAATAACTTCTCTCTCCGCAGAGGAGTAGGACTTCGCGTGCCCAAATCGACCGTTTTTCACTGTTTTCGCTAGGTTTAGCGCACGTTTGCGAGTGCTGCTACTGAATGGGATCGAAATCATACAAGCACTGAACGTAACTTTGTGCCCAAAGGGTTTTCGAAACTTTCTGCACAAACGGCATGTCAATAACTTCTCTCTCCGCACAGGAGTAGGACTTCGCGTGCCCAAATCGACCGTTTTGATCTGTTTTCCCCTACTTTTTCGTGCATTAAAGATTTTAGCTCGATATCTCAATTCGCAAATGATGAGATCGCCGTGGCGTACCTAAGACAGTAGTTTTTGAGCAAAATTCAACTGAATTCAACTATGTTTCACTGTGTATAGAAGTAATTTCTTTTGTCAGCTCCATTTGAAAGTCGGTAGAAATAGGTTTCGCAATATGTTTCACCATTCGAATATGTGAATTAGAGAAGAATGACGGGAAATTCAAGACATTCTCCACCGACCGGCTCGGTGTCTCAATAGTCGCCAAAGTGAGAGGACGGATTGGAGTCGAAAATGTCCGTGCCACGCAAATGAGCTTTCTTCCCCCTTTTGACTTGGTGTGTTGAGTGACAATGACAATTATTTTTTTCGACCGATCATTGATCAATTATTTTTCCTTGAAATTGGTGAAAATATGCAGGCGATGATACAGAGAACCGCCACGTTGACAATCACTGTGATTTTTAAAAAGTGTTTAATTATTAATCAATTGTCCATTTCAGTCCCCCGATGCTGGCTCGCCACAACGGCGCGAGCAGCAAGACCGCGCCCAGTCTGCGGTCAGTGTCCCTGCCCAAAGGAGCAGGTACGGTAGATTATTAATTGGTTACGGCATTGATTATTGATTGGATACGTTACAATTTCCCCTTTGAGACCCCTGCCTCAGGGCGTGGCTTATTGATCGAATACGGTAATAATGGGGATGGAAAGAATGTAGTTAATGTTAGGGTGAATTTAGTTTATTAAAGAATGGCAAACTCCAACGAACAAGAGAACCGTCAAGATCATCAAGTTATGTTTGTTGCGAATCACAAATCCACCGGTGGTAAACCTGGCAGCGCGGGGCGTCATTATTTTTTACCGTTCATTTATTGCCGCTTCAAAAATTGAACGCACGCACATCTCCATCAGTAGTAGTGGTGCCGTAACTGCAACGCGCCGGGTCGAATGGCTAGCTTGCAGGAGCTATTTTGCTGGTTCGTTTGGCTTTAGTATTTAGTGTTGGATTTTCACTCAGGGTCACCATCCGATTGAATGATAAAGCTTACCCGTCAGTAATCGTAGAGCTGTTACTGCGACGCACCGGGTGGAATTTGTTGTTGTTGTGATTCTTTGGCCGATTGGAGTGTTGGGCTTAATATTAGCATTAGAAGAGCGCTTCACATTGTAGGGTAAAACATTCCTATCAGAAGTAGTAAACGCGTTACTCAAACGCACCGTGCAAATTTGTTTTCTAAATTACCCTGGTTATTTCGTTGTTGTGATTCTTTTTCCTATTAGGGTGTTGGAATTAATATTATCACAGGCAACTCATGCGCATTGAGGGCTATAACATCCCCTATCAGAAGTAGTAAACGCGTTACCCAAACGCACCGGGTCGAATTTATCGTCTAAATTCCCTTGGCTATTTTGTTGTTGTGATTCTTTTTCCTATTAGGGTGTTGGAATTAATATTATCTCAGGAAGCTTATGCGCATTGAGGGCTAAAACATCCCTATCATCAGTAGTAGAGATGCTACTCAAACGCACCGGGTCGAATTTGTCGTCTAAAACCTCTGTCCATTACTATTATTGTGACTCATTGGCTTTTAATCCCGAGTTAGTAGCGCAAAACATCCCGTGTTAGTTACTCAAACGCACCGGGTCGAATTTGACGTCTAAATTCCCCTGGCTATTTTGTTGTTGTGGCTCTCTGGCATGTGCAATGAGCGCGCGATATAGCGCGCGTCGCAAGAAATTTGTTTACGCGCTCGGCGCGTCTTGCTTTCTGGGAGTAAAAGTGAGGAAATTCTGTCGCAACACCCACTGTTTTTGCCCCTAGAAGTTCTGATTCATTCATTTCCCAACGTGTATCAGTGGCCTTATCAGTGCGCGGGGTGCACTGTTGAGCGCCAACCACCAAAGACAGGTTTTGCGGCGGTACAATAGGGCTTTTCCGGGGATACAAGTGTGAAATCTCAAAATTTTCGCCTAAATTTCGAGTGAACTGCGGCCCAAGCGCGGGGGGTACACACCAAAATTGGAGGGGTCGCTCAACACTGGTGGGGTGGTGATAAAAGGCGAGGTGGTCTTGTGCAAGCAGTGCAGTTGTCCGGTCACTTACTGAGCTTTATTTTTCCCGTTTCTCTTATTTTTTTTGGAAGTGTTTGGTATGAAAAATCGCGATTTGTCACCATTTCGTCCAGGCGCTTCGTGGTTGCGAGGAATGTGTAAGAGCTGATGGTGTTGCGCTGTTTCAATTCTCTTCCCGCTTGCTAACGAAAGATTTCATAATAAATAAAGGAGAGGCCTCGCAATGTGTGTGTTTGCGTCTTTGTGCACCTAGGCGAGAGCGCCAGAGAAGCTCTCTCGGGCAGAGACGCAGCGGAAACGAGTTCGAACGTGTTTTCTGGGTTGTGAAATGAATGGAGAGCGAACAGAGAGAAGGCCCAGAATCTGCTACCTTTCATTTATTTCCTTATTTTTTCGACGTGATTGGTCTTAATAAATCGAGATCGCTCGTCATTTCGCCCCGGCGCATCGCTGTTGTGAGGAAGAGCTGGCGGAGTTGCGTAGTTTCAATGCTCGTGCCTTTTCGGGTGAATAGCTCTAAATCTTGAGAAACATCAACTATTGCTGTTTAATTTACGATGCAGCTCGCAAGCGATCGCATTTCGGTTGCACAGGCTCGATAACTGCCGGTGCATATGAGCTGTTTCAATGCGTCTTCGTCTCGCTTAGTTAAAGTAAAAACAAATAATACCCACTATCCCCTCTCTATACATAATACTGTTATGTTGACCTATCAGAGCGTGAGAGTGTGTGTTCCCTACATCAGCTGTGTTATTGTCTCTTCGTTTTTTTTTCCTTTTAAGAGTGCGCGAAATTGAGATAGTGGACCTACATCATCCATTTTCCAGACGAAGCCGCACTCGGGATCACGGCCGGCCGCATCGCCATGACCAGCCCGCAGCTCGGCAGGGCCAACTCGGTACGGTACGGGGGATACGGTAGGATTATGGTACTTTATTTACACGGTAGGTTACGGTAGCCTAGGATTTACAGTAGGTTACGGTAGCCTGGGCCTTGGCTGGTGGAGGTGCTACGAAGGAACTACGGTAACGGTGGACGGTAAATCGCATTATTGATTACCCCGAGACTTTTCCAGCAAGAAATCTCTCCACGACGGCGATGTGTACGTGTAATTTTCGTTGAAAAGATGTTATGTACTAACATTTGATCTTTGATCTTTCAATGTCGTGGGTCAACATGGTGCGCCTGTAGCTAGAGATTACGGTAGATAGATTTCGGTAGATGTAGATACTTTCCCAAGCAAGGCTATTGCCTGTAGCCGCAGTATGGATGCGCATAGCAGAGCTGTGTGAAGCTAGCTAGCTAGAAAGCAGTTGCAGATATATGTGAGTGTAGTTTGATCGCCTGGTTTTTGTAGTTTGATCTTTGATCTTTGCAGATGTCGAACGTGAACGAGCCTCCGTGCTCGCTCGCCCACCCGGCGATGGCCGACAAGAAGGCCATGAAGGTGAGCGTGATCTTTGATCTTTAGAGTTTGTAGTTTTACGATTTGTCTACCAGAAATAAGCGAAATAACCAAGCGCCTAGCTTCAAGTGATGAGCGTGTAGCGGGGATTGGCTGTTTTGAATTTTTATTTTTATTTCCTTGACGTATTCTCAGTGGGGTATCTCGTTAGAGTAGGTTAATAGGAAGAGGTCGTTGCCTGGGTTCACAGGGCGCAAAAATGTGCGATGTTTTCTTTCAATTAGTTGTTGTTATTACAACGGTGCGCCTGTTTTACTCTCCAGCCTTTGAGGCGTAATCCCTGATCTTTAATTGTTGATCTTTGATCTCTGATCCCTGCAGGTCGTCTCGGAGTACTACAAGAAGCAGAACGAGCTGCTCGAGAACTTCAAGGCGGACAACGAGCAGATTCAGGTCGGGACTAGAGTCTAGTTTCTATTTGTTTAGGTTGTAGTTTGATCTGTCCAACGTTCAAGGATCGATTTGCATTGAATTTTGTACTAATTAGAGTCTTTTTTTGGAGAGTTTAGAGCTAGGCGATTTTAACTTTGGTGGAAAAGTGCCCCGCAAGTTCTCTGTTATGGGAGTAAGTTATACCCCACTTATCCGGCATCATTCAGTGTGGCTGGGCTTTAGCGAAGAAAAAAGTGAAAAGTGTCCCGGAGATTTTCCGTTGCAAGAGATATATCCAAGTAGACATGCAAAATTAGTATCATTGTTAACCGCGGTCAAGAGAAAATAGTAAACAAGTGTTCGTGAATAAAAAATAGTGAAACGTACTCGTTGCAGGTGTTCCAGAAGTCGCGGAGCACGCGCAAGCGGCTCGAGTCGACGAACTCGGTGGATCCGGAGGAACCGCAGCCTCCCGCAGCTACTGCAGCAACTGCAGCTGCAACTGCTGCTGCCGGTGCAGCAGGCGCTGCGGCACCCGCGCCCATCCTGCAGCAGACAGTGAGTGTTATTTTTATTGGTGTTGTTGCTGTTATGGTTGTTGTGAAACGATATTAGAAATGCGGGTTATGGTAACATACGGTGAGCAGTTACTATAGCTGAGAAGTCGTCTATTTATTAAAGAGCCCTCGAAATTAGTGGAGATGTAGTAGCGCTGAAACAATTAGGTGATGAGTATTTCGTGCAACGTGAGCTAGGATTATCGAAACGATGAAGCAACTAAGGGTAATGTAGTACTGATGAAACAGTAGTTCACGCGGCGAGTGTTGTTGTTTTGTGAGGCACGAGCATCGTTGATATTGAAATAATGGAGCAATTAGGGGTGATGTAGGAACGATGAAATCCCAGTTCCGCCAATGAAGGTTGTATTCTTGTTGGTTTGATAAGCCCATCCTATTGACGCACTCAAGTAACTGGGAAGGATGTACGAGAGCCATACATTTTCGTTCCTACCGGGACGGTGATCAGACCACTATATATTTGATAGAATCTGTCATCAGACCACAATATATCCACTATAAAATCGGGTTTTAAGCCAATAGACCTCTGATTTTTGTGTCAGACCACTGTATATTTTTAGTAGTTGGAAATGAAAATGTATGACGAGAGCTGAAATAGTAGTTCGCGCGACGAGTGATAGTATTTTGGTCAGCGGAAGCAGGGCTCTCATTGTAACGATGGAGTAACTAGGGATGATGTAATAGCTATGAAACAGTAGTTCACAAGGCGTCTCTATACTTATCGGTCCTATGTTTTTATCATAATATTATTGAAATTCAGTTGGAGGTTGAGTAGATGTAGTGGAAATCGAACATTAGTTCAGGCCTTGATTGTTGTTTTTCCCACAGCTTCTTTCTTTCCATTGAAGAGCTCAAGCATCTTGAGATCATGTATTAGGGTTGTGACCATAATTTACGAGGTTAGTGTAGTTCTGCATTTCATGTGCGATAGATCAATCCTTAAGCGTTTAATTATTCTTGTTGTGCTTTTCTGAAGATGGATTCAGTGAGGATGATTGGAACTAGTGTTGATGTAGTGGAGAAGAAATAGTAGTTCATGAGGCAGGTCTAGTTCGTTTACACTAATCCTGTTGCAGACGGTGATTCATTGTTTTTGGGGAATTCTTTCCTGGCTCGTATTGCAGTAGGAATTCGCTCTAGTGGATGTAGTAGAGGTGAAACATGAGTCCATTCGCTGTGCTTTTGTTTTTTGTTCTATTTCTTCTCACTCCTATTGAAGCACTCTACAACTAGGGAAGATGCAGGTGGGTTGAGACAGTAGTTCACGAGGCGGGAAGTAGTTGGTATGTGCTGGTTAAGCTGCAGGTGATTAGATTTATTGTTGTTTATTTTCTGCGACAGCAGCTAACTCCAGTACATGTAGAATAGTTGCAACAGCAGATCACGGGGTCGATTTGATCGATCTTCTCCGTTTGCAATCCAATTTGGTTTAGTTTTGATTTTTCTCCGAGATCTGCTATGCCCATCAAAGACATCGCGCAATTCGGTGCTAACATGTAAGTGAGCAAGGTGCAGCAATAGATCACGTGGCTGAAAATTCTGCGGTGAAATGCATAACTGTAATTTCCGGCTCCATCCCTTCCTCAAATGCTCGAGTTTGCGCACCATCTCAATGAGAGCAGGATGGAAAGTGTTACAAAATAATAATAAACATTATTAATTTAATTTATTAACTAATTTAAATATTTAAATAATCCAAATTTTCCAGGACGGCGAGGAAGACGTCTCCGTCGTGGTCTCCTCCGCGAAGAGGACGGGCGGAGGCACGGGAGCCGGAGGTGGAGGAGCAGGCACGGGCGTGCAGGGAGCAGGGAAGCGATCGTCCATGAGCGAAGAGGATGAGGAACAGGGATTGCTGGGGTACGGTAGGATTGTATTGATTGATTACGGTAGGCATAGGGTAGTGAAGGGAGGGAGTGGTAGGAGGAGGAGCAGGGAAGCGATCGTCCATGAGCGAGGAGGATGAGGAACAGGGATTGCTGGGGTACGGTAGGATTGTATTGATTGATTACGGTAGGCATAGGGTAGTGAAGGGAGGGAGTGGTAGGAGTACGGTAGGAGGAGGAGCAGGCATGGGCGTGCAGGGAGCAGGGAAGCGATCGTCCATGAGCGAAGAGGATGAGGAACAGGGATTGTCTTGTTGTGCTTTTCTGAAGATGGATTCAGTGAGGATGATTGGAACTAGTGTTGATGTAGTGGAGAAGAAATAGTAGTTCATGAGGCAGGTCTAGTTCGTTTACACTAATCCTGTTGCAGACGGTGATTCATTGTTTTTGGGGAATTCTTTCCTGGCTCGTATTGCAGTAGGAATTCGCTCTAGTGGATGTAGTAGAGGTGAAACATGAGTCCATTCGCTGTGCTTTTGTTTTTTGTTCTATTTCTTCTCACTCCTATTGAAGCACTCTACAACTAGGGAAGATGCAGGTGGGTTGAGACAGTAGTTCACGAGGCGGGAAGTAGTTGGTATGTGCTGGTTAAGCTGCAGGTGATTAGATTTATTGTTGTTTATTTTCTGCGACAGCAGCTAACTCCAGTACATGTAGAATAGTTGCAACAGCAGATCACGGGGTCGATTTGATCGATCTTCTCCGTTTGCAATCCAATTTGGTTTAGTTTTGATTTTTCTCCGAGATCTGCTATGCCCATCAAAGACATCGCGCAATTCGGTGCTAACATGTAAGTGAGCAAGGTGCAGCAATAGATCACGTGGCTGAAAATTCTGCGGTGAAATGCATAACTGTAATTTCCGGCTCCATCCCTTCCTCAAATGCTCGAGTTTGCGCACCATCTCAATGAGAGCAGGATGGAAAGTGTTACAAAATAATAATAAACATTATTAATTTAATTTATTAACTAATTTAAATATTTAAATAATCCAAATTTTCCAGGACGGCGAGGAAGACGTCTCCGTCGTGGTCTCCTCCGCGAAGAGGACGGGCGGAGGCACGGGAGCCGGAGGAAGGGAGGGAGTGGTAGGAGTGCAGGGAGCAGGGAAGCGATCGTCCATGAGCGAAGAGGATGAGGAACAGAGCTTGTTGGGGTACGGTGGGCTGGTATTGATTAGTAATATGGTAATATTAATTGGTACGCGTCTCGAAATTACGTTGTTACAAAGTATGGTTATGTTCTGGGCGCTCAAGAATCCATTGGGACATCCAGAACCCTGAAAAACTATCAGGCAAAGCTGTGACCGCATGTCACCAGGCAATGCATTTCATGATTTCAATCATTGACTTGACTTTTTACTTTTGAGTTTCATGTGCTAAACTTACCATGACAGGACTGCTTCTGCTGATTAATCAGGTTCATATGCTGATACAAATAATAATAATAATAATAAAAATATAACAATAATAATAATAATTTCGCAGGGAGAAAGCGCTGGACGAGGAGGGTCAGAGTCACAAGCGGGCGGCCGCCCTGCTGTCCAAGGCCACGCTCTTCGTCAACATCACGCTCGCGATCCTGAAGGCAAGTCGGGACTAGAGTGTAGTTTCGAGTTGGGGTGAACTTTGATCTATGATAAGAGAAGTAAAAATTGGTTCATCTAAAACCATGAACTTTGACGCGAATGGGTGTTTCGGGTTTCGCAGTTGAGCGAAGAGAACGCGCCTTCTAGATTAGGCAATTTTACCGTGACTCTCATATCAAATACAATTCAATCCGTAAAATAGGCACGCTTTTAAAAATGTATTTTCGATTTGTTTTCAAATGGAGATGGGCCGACTGTGGTTTCGCGGATGTATCAAGAGACAGAGAAGCTCGCCTTGAGTGATAGATGGTCTGCACATTGCTAAGAAACGTAACTTATTTTTGCTCGGCCTTTCTCGCCAATGCTATTCAGCGACAACTGCTAATTTTAAAGTTCAAAGATCATAATTGTTAATGACACTGGGAACTGCTAGTTAAGGGTAGACTAGAGAACAGGGAGGGATCAACCCCTCCTTCCTTTCAGGCTGCGGCCTCCTACTGTTCCTAACAGACTAGATGAGAAGTAGAGTGCTCGAGATCAAAGATCATAGATCAAAACCATTTCTTCAGGCCGCAGCCTCCTACTGGACGTTCTCCCTGTCGATCATCTCGTCGCTGGTCGACTCGGTGGTCGACATCACCTCGGGCGGGCTGATACTGTACTCGACGAGGTGGGTGATCTTTGAACTTTAGTGGGGATCGGACTGTAATGTAGTTTGTAGTCTGGACAAGTCGCTGTATGTGAGGGCAGTGTCCCAGGCTCTAGTAGGAAAACAAAGAATCGTGGTGACTTTTGAAATGGACCAGCAAGGTCGCTGTTGCAACATCTGGATATAGTAGGTGAGGTGGGCTAACGCAGGTAATTTCTCGAATCTGGTTCTGACTAAAAACAATTAATATTTTCTACCAGTAAAATAGAAGTTTCGAAAATGGCCAGCGGGCCAAAAAAAAATGGCCAAAATGGCTTGCACGATTTCAATATACTCAGCCAGGAAGGCTTTCGTTGATTCTGTTTTGATCTCTCATTGATTATAATAATAACAATAATTACAGAGCGATCAAGAAGCGCGATCCCTACTCGTACCCGCGCGGGCGCACGCGACTGGAGCCAATGATTCTGGTAAGCAAAATTCTTAAGAATTTGGGTTCTTAAGAATTTTTTATTATGTTTCCCGCGCACTTGTAGAATCCGCGTGCTCTAGTCAAGACGGGTTAGAGAGAGGAAAGTGAGGTGGGCGAGAGAGTACGCATGCCCGCGAGCGATGCACAGCGTGCCAGAGTGGATCGACTCCATTGTTCGCCGCGGCGGACGTATTCTAATGCGAGAGCGAGAGAGACGAGTCATTTCACGCCATTCGCACGGGTTTTGCGGCGGGATTTTGCAGGGTTTGGGGGATATTTAGCAAGATTGCGGAAAAGCAAGAGCTAATTTTGAAAATCGGCTCCCACCAAACTGTCGGCATGAAGATTATCTATCGAACCATTCTATTCTTGTGTTTAAATTTTATCTCTAAGTCGAGAAACTTTATTTTTACGGTGAAAAATTGGGCTTTTTCTATGTTTTTCGGTAGCTTATGTAGATTTTCCAACGCTAAATGAAATATATCGAAAATCGGCTCCCACCAAAGTGTCGGCATGGAGTCTGCCTATCGATCCATGAAATTCGCATATTTTTATGTTTACCCTGAACCGAGAAAAACGGTATTTTCGATTCAAAACTATCATCGTTGATGAATTTCGTCAATTTCAATTGAGTTTCACGAAATGATTAGGAAATAACGAGCGCTTTCCTTGGAATAACCTTGATTTCGAATAAGTTTCTCGAAACTACTAAATGGATGGCGACTTCGAGAGAACAAGTTTAGATAGGTTTGACACAATTCTTGCTCATTCCGACCGCATTGATCGTTCGAAATTAGATAGAATGATCGAGGTGAAAAGAGAGGGGAGAATCCCTCTCCGCCATGCAAATGAGTTTTTCGATCCGCTCTGGCACGCTGTGCGATGGTCTATTTTGATTTTTTGCCTTCGAAACCCACTGCCCATCGTCGAAGATTAAACAGGTATACATATATAGTATTAGTGAAACGTCAATGAACCGCTAGGCGCAAACATTGATTTAGCCGCTAAGGGCCCTGGGGTATGTGAAGTATAAATAGTATCGGTGGGTACGGTAGTGGGCAAAGTATATGGTGGACTTTCTCGATTAATTATCGATTGCATTCTCGCAGGTGATCATCTCAATAGTGATGGGCTTCGCGTCCGTGCAGCTCATCATGGAGTCGATCAAGCGGATAGTGAAGAACGAGCTGGAGGTACGGTAGTTGATGGGTATGGATTACGGTAGTACACGGAGGAATATAGTAGGGTTACGGTAGCCCATCACAATGGTCGCTATCTGCAAAAATGATTTGCTTTGATGGAGTCGTTGCTGTAGCCGGATTGAATGCCGAAGCAGAAGGCATTTGCTCTTGGTCCAACGATGAAACACTCATCTCTAGTGCTGAAATTGAGCACCTGTCAACTCGCTGTTGCAGCGATCGGTTATGATCAGTGGGTAGCGCTCTCACAGATTCTGAGCATCTAAATAGTTCAATAGCATTTAGTCATTCGTCAATGCAGATAATCAACCTCGCTCTATTATTATTATCATTATTATTATTATTATTATTATTATTAACGAATAATCAAATGCAGATCGAGATGAATCTCGCGTCTGCGGTGATCATGGTCATGACGATCCTCGCCAAGTCGTGTCTCGTGCTCATCTGCAAGAAGTACGGTAGCGATTATTGATTATCGATTTTTTGGTCATTTATCGATTGGTTAACCTGGTTACGGTATTCGGGAGACGGTAGATTAGTGGGTACTCATGGCCAGGACGAACATCGCCAAGAAATGCCTCGTGCTGATGTGCAAGAAGTACGGTAGCATTATTGATTAATTTCCGAAGTCACGGTAGTCTGAAGAATACGGTAGCATTTGAGATATCTATGAATTTCCGTGGATACGGTAGTTCGAATACGGTAATATGAATAGTCAATAACTATTGGATACGTAGATTAGTGGGATATGACGATTCAAGTCGTGCCTCGTGCTGATGTGCAAGAAGTACGGTGGAATTATTGATTTTTTGTTTGCCCCTTAATAGTGTTCCGATCTTCGAAATAAGGCCGGGCTCAGCGCTAGCTTAATCGATTTGGGTCACATTACGGAATGTCTCTAGTTTTGTGAAACATGACAATCCATCCGACACGTTACTCGAGGTTTCAGCGTTCAATTATGCACCCGAGTATCTAAGACGCAACGTTTCAATGAGCAGATGGTGTTGTAAAAAAATAACTTAGATTACCAACTTTAGAAACATCACGTTATGTTATTGTATTACGGTATCATGCATATCTTTATCACCCTTATCACAGGTACGACAGCGACCCGTCGATTCGCGTGCTCGCCCAGGACCATCGCAACGATTGCGTATCGAATTTCGTGAGTTTGATGGGGGGGGGGGGGGTACGGTAGCATGACTGTAGAATACCTGGGATACGGTATCGTGTCTTGCCCTCTTACATGAGTAGCTAGATCAGAGGACTGTAGTCTGATAAGGATACGGTAGATCTCAATCTCCCTTCAAGTGACGCTTTACATGTATTCAGCCTATTTCAGTGTAGTTTCCCTAATCAATAATAGCCCTGCAGGTTGCGCTAGTCTGCGCCGGTCTCTCTCCGAAGAAGATTGGCGAGCAGGAGGGCGTGGCGCTGTACGAGAACGTCTTCGGCATGCACCCGTAAGTCGGGACTAGAGTGTAGTCTCGAGTTGGTGGTAGTTGCTCGAGTGTTGGATTAAAAAGTGTAGAGAAAAATAGAAGTGTTGGCGAAAAAGGTGAAGAACTTAATTGGAGTTTTAGCTGATTGTTTGTGCTAAACCGATGAACTGTGTGAATTATCTTTATCAAAATAATTTTTATAAGCATAGCTGATACAACAGCTGAGCTGATTTCGACAACACGGAATTTCTTTTTTTTTTGTTGATAATTATATGGCAAGCAAAATTGCGTTTCAACTGGTCTGTTAGTTGTCTGCTTTATGAACTGTTCTGCTGGTTCTCCCATGAGCAAACTAATACTACAATACAGATAGCAGCTAGAGCATTTCTCTCGATCAATGTAGTTTGACCTCTGGTATTTTGTAGCTTGATCTTTGATCTTTCTGTTTTGGTCTTTGATCTCTAATCTTCACCCATTCCAGCACCACTCCCTGGCTGCAGTACCTCGACCCGATCGGCGCCATCCTCGTGTCCGTCTACATCATCCGCACGTGGTGGGGCACCGGCAAGGTGAGTTGTAGGTTGATCTTTGGAGTTTGTGGTTTGATCTTTGATGGGGGAATTGTAGCTTGATCTTTGGAGTTTGTAGTATGGCCACTGATGATGGTGTGGTGAGGACGCAACAATGCTTGTAGCTCGGTTAGTGGGTAGTAAAATATTCGTTCCTTTGTCGGACTTGGGAATTGGTGCTTCGCTGTGGTGGTGTAAAGAGGGACTCTGTTGTTGAGCTGTTTATAGGGCGGTTTCTTGTAGAATATAACTTCAATTATCCCACATCGTAGCTTGTAGTTTGATCTTTGATCTTTGCATTCTGGTCCCCTAATCACCACCACCGCTTGCAGGAGCACGTGAAGATGCTGACGGGCAAGAGCGCGGAGCCGGAGTTCATCAACCGGATCATCAAGGTGGGTGGTCTCTAGGCGCATTTGTGCTTCGAAATGGAGATATCCCGTTTTGGCGACTCATTTTTCTCAATTATACTGTCTTGTCTTTTGGCTAGTAAAAAATCATAATGAAAAAAAGAAAAATCATGTCGTAGTCGGCCTTGAATGGCTTTTTGTGGCTTCACTGTGGTACTATAAATGGAGCAAGAAATGTTCTGCAATGAATCATTCTGTCCCGGTGAAAAAAAATCAATAATACCGTAAGGCATAGTGAGGCTCCGGAAACGGTTCCTAGTGGCTATTAGTTCGACGATGTTGATGATGCCGATGATCGCCATAGGAAAAAGACATTGTAAACGCTGGATATCGTACTTGGGCAAGTCAAATGGGCACCGGAGGCTGAATTGTTGTAGTTTTTGCGTGCAGATGAGGAAGGCGCATTGAAGTTGCTCTTGTTGGATTTCACACCCTCTGTGTGAATGGAGCAATTGATACAACGATCCTTGTTCATAAAAATCAAGGGTTTCATTTGAATCAAGATTTTGAAGTTAGATCGAAGCGCTTTCGAGTTTCAACTCGCTCTTCTAGACGGTGAGGCTCGAGTTTTCTCAGTGCTGCGGCGTCATTCTCATCTTGAAAAAATCAAATTAAATAACATTTCAAACAGAATAATCAATATTCCGCCGCAGGTGTGCATCGACCACGACCCGCGCATCGAGCACATCGACACCGTCTACGTCTACCACTACGGCATGAAGTTCCTCGTTGAGGTACGGTAGCTTTGATAGCGGGATTACGGTAGGCAGATATCGAAGACTGATTTTCATTTAAGAAAATCGTTTGAGTTTTAGAAAAAGAGGTTCTTACGTGTTTCACTCTAACACCATAGTGCGAACAAATAACTCTCTGAAGTATTGAGAACGTATCCAGCCATCCCTAACCCATCGACAGACACTTGCAGTCGCGGTAATACCGAATTCTTCTCAGGTGCACATCGTCCTCGACGAGAACATGCCCCTGAAGGTCGCCCACGACATCTCGGAGAGCCTGCAGATCAACATTGAGAGCTTGCCGGATGTGAGTTGCTGATTATTGATTGATTTTTGATTATCGATTTCCTGATTATTGGTGGTTTTGAACTTATTGGAGCTCAAAGTGGTTGATGATTAGTAAGAATGTAGAAGAATGTAAGAATGTCATTGAGAGTTTGTCGGATGTGAGTAAATTTGTTTGAAAGATTCCTTTGTTTATAAAAAAAAATTCAATTTATTCCTGACTGATTTGTGCGTCAGCCAATCATTAGATCAGATGCTGAACAACATCCATTCAACATCCATTCCTTTGAGTGCTCATTCGAAAAACATATTACTTTGCTTCATTGGCGCTTCACTATGACAGTATAGAGTGGTCTGCTGAATGGCTGTAGTTGTTAGTTGCGACGCGCTGATGTAAAAAAAGTCAATAATTCCGAGATTACCGTAATCCTCTCAGGTTGAACGGGCGTTCGTGCACACGGACTACGAGTACGAGCACCTTCCCGCCGACGAGCACAAGGTCGTCTGACCCATCGACTACCGTACCCCCGCTCGACTACCGTATCCACAGCCTATCGTTAACTGATTATATTGTTAGATATTCGCCCCACCTGTCAGCATACCGTACCCTTTTTCCGTGTTTGTCGAGCTTTTTTATTGTCTGAAGATTCGAAGCGACTTCCGACACGAGATTTTATCCAATTTTCGTATCGATTAGTTAGTTGTTTTAGTGTTTTGCACCTCACTTTTATTTTTAACTTTATCGCGCATTTTCGAAAACAAATTCGAGCTCAGATTTCCGCATAATTGTCCACGTATTCATGGCTTTAAATCTTTCAAAGCAAACAAAAACCCTGACCCGCAGTTTTCGAGTATCATAAACCGAGCCATAATGAAAAATTCTCTCATCTTTCTTGCACAATCACGTAGCCGTTTCATTGATCTGTCATTTCCCCCAATCTACAGTAACCCTCTGCATACCGTAATACTCCCCGTTTCGTGCGTGTTTTCTCCCCCGAGTTGTCGATATTCCCGCCCAGGCAGATTCATATACCGTATATCCCAGTTACAGTAACCACCTTGTCTCAGATTCGGCACTGTTTATAGTTCCATTTTCCGTCGATAGATTTTAAAGATAGCCGTAATAAAAACTTTTTTTTTACTGTGTTACTGTATCGTTCGACATGCTGTTCTGGCATACTTTATCGTATACTGCCAAAAAAGTCAGTTGATGATGAGCAGACCATTTTATCGTATTGAACAAGAGCTCATTCGCATGTTTGCGGGTTGCTTTCTCTCGCTCTTCTAGTTGCACGACTGCATACTTGCGCTTCTCTGAAATGGGATACGGTAAAAAAGGTGTTAGGCATTATCCTCGCAAGGCGGGCTAGCCACCCCATCGTCGAGTAGCAACGTTCGCCTAACCTGGGACGACCAGTGGCTGTTGCGAGACTTTAACCGCCCGTGTTGTGTACACGTGGTAGGGGATTTCTTTACTGTGGCTTTCACCACTTCCAACATTTCTTAACCCCCTTGGTTTGGGTGGATCTGAGGGCGGGCGGGGTCGAACTCGTGACCTTTCGAATCGCATTCCTGGCACACAACCACTGCACCACCGCGCCCTCTAGCGTCTCAGATTACGATAGGGGTATGATAGCCACACCACGGTGAGGATACTGTCACACCATGATGGGGATACGGTAGCCACACCTCGGTAGGATACCGTACCCACACCACACCGTACCTGCGTTGGGTGCAGCTCGAGCTCCGTCTCCGAGCCGCACGTGGACAGCGTGAGCGACGAATCGAAGACGTCGGCCGGCGTCGCACCGCCGTCCACACTACCGGGCGAGACGCACGAGTCCTGGGAGTACTGTAGGTGGACGTATTCTGGTTGGGGGTTACGGTAGCACCTGGGTGGGCGCGGTCCGAGCGGCGGGTTGGTGCGTGGGGTGCGAGGCATGCGCGGGATTGCGGCACATGTTGGGCGTGCCGGCTGCAAATCGATAATTGGGGGATACGGTAGATCGATAATCCAGGGATACTGTAGCCTGGATACGGTAATACCGTGGGATCGATCGGGCAGCGAGATGAGGTGCGGCTTCCTGTAGCGACGACGAGGACTGCAAAAAAGCGATCGATAACTTAGGGATACGGTAGTGCTAGTGTATCATACGGATTGATTATTGAGGGATGCGCAAGATCTTCCGTACCCCCACAAACGACCGTATCCTACGGATCGATAATTGAGGGATACGGTAGTGCTACCGTACCCCCAGAAACTACCGTATACCTGCGCTTGTCGTCCGGTGTGGTGAAGGAGGGCGACGACGCGAACAGGTCCACCGAGCCGGCTATCGATTGGTCCGTCCTACGGTATGACTCAGTTATCGATTATTTAGAGCCTACAGTATCCTTCGGTATCGATTGCCTGCAGCGTACAGTAGGATAGTCAGGAACCCCCGTCCCTTCATTCCTCATGTTCGTTTTCCGTTCTGACGGCTTATTTTTGCGTTTGGGAGACGAGGATAATGACAGCCCCCCTCAACTACCGTATCTCCTTACTTGTACAGTGCGTCCTCGCTGGAGGCCGAGGGCGTCGTTGCGGGAGCCCGGACGGCACTGCGATTACGGTAGGTTATCGATCGCAAACTGACATATACCGTATCCCTTACCGTTCATAGTAGAAGTAGGCGGCTGCCGCGGCGACCAGCGACGCCATCATCACAATCAGCAGTGGTAGGGCCATCTGTGATTACGGTAGGTACGGTAGGTCAGATCCGAGAGTGCTGTAGGTCACAACCCTAAGATCCTACGGTAGGTCCGGGGAAGCCTCACCTCCTCTCCTTCTTCTGGTTGCCTGCTCTGATCGAGTAGACCGTACGGGACGGTGCGAGTCGACTAGGAATGAGGGAAGGACGCTCCTCCCTCCTCCCCTCTCCCTCGCCCATATTGTTTCTTTGTTCAACTCTTTTCTATGCAAAGCTTATGTAAAGTGGATAATCTTTATTTTCCTCAACGCAGGAGTGAAAAACAGGGATAACGCGAAATAACAACAAGCAACGATCAGTAACAAGGATGAACGAGCAATAGTGGAGGAATAAAATCAGTTATCAGCTACAGTACCCAAAAACAATCAATCATCAATCGCTGACCACCGTAATCACTTCTTGCTGGCTCCGGTACCATTTCTCATCTTCTTTTTATTGATCGGCCCGCTCTTTTGGAAGGCGCCCCGCTGCTTCTTGCGCTCCGATTGACGCAGTACCTCGTATCTGAAGAGGTGAAATAGTCATTAGTCGATTGAGAACTACCGTAGTAAGTGCGATCGATGGATACTGTAATCGATCGAAAGCTTACTTTAAAGTGGAAAGGCTACGTGCTATGAATCAATTCGTTCCTGATTCACAAATGATAACCAAACGTTGTAACCGCAAATCACCTTGTGGAATATTCGCACAAAACGCAATTTCACTGGCTTTCGCGAATCCTCCGTCCCCTAACAATACGCCGATAAAATGTGCAACATTTATGTTTCAATCACCAGTGATAAGAGTTTGAATGCTAGAGCCTCTAATAGATAGGAAACTCTTGGCATTACCAAAATAGACCAACAACTTACTTGCACTTCAAATACAGCACTTCCCTCGCCTCCTTTTAAAACAATGCGTAAATTACTTATTAACATTTCTGCTTCAACAACTAAAGATAAAGTCTAGCGCGAGCGATGAACAATGACAGGTCTAATGATGATAACCTCGTGAATAAAAAAATACAAAGCACTCACTTGCTCTGGCTCTCACGAACCGCTCCCTACTATCTCATGTCCTATTCCTGTTACATTGCTTTCTAATATCGGTTCACGCGGGAAACGGGTATTATCATTGGCATCGAAATTTTTCAACAAAAAATTTCCGCTATCCTACGTTATGCCGATCATACAATCCTTCATGCATCGACAACTAAACGTTTTTTCCTAGATCCATCAAACCCCGTTTCCCTATTTTCTCCCACTCACTTGCTCTGGCTCTTCGTGAACTGCTCCCCGTCCGTCTTCATCATCTCGTCCAGCATGTTCTTCTTGCGCTCCGCCTGAGAATATTTACTTGTTTAAGAGACCTTCTCCGTAAGAATTGACCATCTCCCGGACATTCGTCCAGGACTTTCGATTCAATCCTTGATATTGCTACCATGGATGTGTGTCAAGGCCCTGTTTACAATGGGCACCATATAACCGCAGCGCGTCGCCCACGCGACGCGTCAGGTGCGCGCGAAGTTCAAAAACGCGCTTTTCATATTTTCACAACCGAACAAGCTAGAGTCAAACTTCTTTTTGCAATGTATTAGTCATCTCATCAATGGAAAATTTCATAAGAAAAGTTTGCTCAACATCATTTCTTAAGGCCATTTTTTGATGTCAAAAATCACTTTTTCGTCTTTTTCTGAAGCATAGCGAATTTCGGAAGCTTATCACCTAGTGCAGAATGTACCTGCACTCTTCCCGAACAACTTCAACCACAATTGAAAGAAATCGATTTTACTCCTAGGCTGACTTTTTTATGTTGAACCTTGGCAACCTTGGTTTTTCTAAAAGCGATAGTTCGGCTTTCACTTGAATTAATCATCAGCTGGTAGCACCCGCACTGATGAGTGTGAATACGAACATCATGGAGTGGTTAAAGGTCTTTGGAATTTTTGAGAAAAAAATTTCGTCGGCGATGACCATGACCCGGGGGTCATGGTGTCGAGGTGGCTAACCACCCATGACCCCCGGGTCATGGTCCAAAATCGATTTTTGGACCAAGTATGAAATGGCAAACTTTTGTGGTATTTAGTATAATAGAGGGTTGTGGAGTACTGTAGTACACATTTGAATACTTATCCTCACTTCGACCAAAATCGATTTTGGACCATGACCCGGGGGTCATGGGTGGTTAGCCACCTCGACACCATGACCCCCGGGTCATGGTCATCGCCGACGAAATTTTTTTCTCAAAAATTCCAAAGACCTTTAACCACTCCATGATGTTCGTATTCACACTCATCAGTGCGGGTGCTACCAGCTGATGATTAATTCAAGTGAAAGCCGAACTATCGCTTTTAGAAAAACCAAGGTTGCCAAGGTTCAACATAAAAAAGTCAGCCTAGGAGTAAAATCGATTTCTTTCAATTGTGGTTGAAGTTGTTCGGGAAGAGTGCAGGTACATTCTGCACTAGGTGATAAGCTTCCGAAATTCGCTATGCTTCTGAAAAAGACGAAAAAGTGATTTTTGACATCAAAAAATGGCCTTAAGAAATGATGTTGAGCAAACTTTTCTTATGAAATTTTCCATTGATGAGATGACTAATACATTGCAAAAAGAAGTTTGACTCTAGCTTGTTCGGTTGTGAAAATATGAAAAGCGCGTTTTTGAACTTCGCGCGCACCTGAAAATAGTGACTTTTCGGCTGAGTTGAGCTGTGTCACGTATATGATTTTAAGTTCAGATTTTAAAATAATTATTTTAGTAGTAGTTTTAGTATTTATTTATTTATTTTCTGATTCAATTTATTCAGTAATAATATTCTGCAAGCTCTGGATACATCAGTAGGCATGAAAATAGCGTACTTTTTATAAACGAAAGTGCATGCGAAAAAGTGATTTTGCTAACTTCAAAAGATCATAACTGCCATCCGAAAAAAAATTTCGCTATAAATTGGGTATCGGTGGATAGCTAGAGGTATTTCAAAGCATATGAGGAGTGGTTCATTCAAAAGGACGGTCAATTGTGAGAGTGGTGGGTCAAAAACATGAAAGTTCACGCAAAAGAGTGATTTTTCGAACTTCAAATGATCACAACAACCGTCCGAAACGACTTTTTGCAACATTCGTATGTTTATTGGGTAGCTAGATGCATTGTGGAGACAATGTAGCCAGAATCACTCATAAGGACGGCCATTGGAACAAGTCGTAGGACCAAAACATGAGAAAATTGAGAAAACAGCGAATTCCCGTCCTTCAAATGATCACAACTACCGTCCGAAATGACTTTTTGCGACGTGCGTATATTTAATGGGTAGCTAGACGCATGGTGGAGCGAATGAAACCAGTCTCACTCAAAAGGACGGCCATAGGAACTAGTGGCATGTCAATGACAATTTTTTTCTTGAGCCATAATAAAGAAAAACGCCAATACTTATTGTTTGAGGATAATCATGTTTGGTTTATGTATTGCGAGCAGTAGTAGGATGTTAATATATATCTTTGAAACAAATAAAAATAAAATTCGATAACGAAATCAGCCTAAAAATCGATAATTAGAATAGAAAAAAATACGCCCAGTTCTCGATAGAAACGGAAAAAATACGGTAGAAAGCGAGAAATCTGATAAGTCGGCTGAGGCATGGGATTGCACTCGCGACCACACGTCGCGGTACCTAGCCTTAAGAAATGAAGTTGAGCAAACTTTTCTGATGAAATTTTCCATTTATGAGATGACTAATACATCGCAAAAAGAATTTTGACTCTATCTTGTTCGGTAGTCTAGATATGAGAAACGCGTTTTTGGCCTATTTTCGACATTTCCGCGCACGCAGCGCGCCGCGATAGAGGTTAGGGAGGCCAATTTCTGTCGTTTTGTAAACAAGGGGTGGACCTTCTCCTGTGACCGCAATATGAGGGCCTGACTCGAAAATCCTGGACGGATGTCCGGAAGGGGGGTCGAAATGGTGAATTTTTACGGAGAAGGTCTCTTAATTCATTTATTTTAATTAATCACAATATGCAATTACATAATGCAAGGATAAGTGTGAATTTTAGAAGAGTCGTGCCATTAATCATCGCCCGCGCATTCTCCGTGAGAAAAGAAACCAGCGTAACCTCGAAATTACAGGTGATCGCATTCATCTTCACTGAATAGATTTTTTTTACAGCAAGAAGGAGAAAAATCAAAGCTATACGCTACTCCGCTAACATGGTCAATCCTTGAAACCTGATATCAACTTGACCACTATTCTTGTTCTTTAGCAGTAAATTATTTTGAAAAGGAGAATTGAAACCACCACGAACAATGCTCACGCACCTCAGTTCGTATAAAGAAACGGTGCATCCTAAATTTGCCAATTGGCAAGTACGAAGCGCGGCTGCGGAACTTTGTATTTAATAAAGTATTTTATATCAATCCTACTCACAAATTCCTGATCGCACGGCGCACGTAACATGATCAATTGCTGCAGCATCGAATCAACTGTCATCCACATTGCGGGGAACTACCTCCGATAGATCATGCGAATGCATAGCATCGTGAGGAAAATTGTCATGTTCTCTTGTAGTAGCGAGGTATTGTTACCATCGTGCCCCCAAAGAGCTGTATACGAAACCTCGCCACATCAAGCGTGATCAGCCTCATTCGTGATCAGCCGCCCTCAACTACAAGCACCCTCCAAGCTCTTGCTAGTGCCAGTATTATTTTTTCGATCAAACTTCCCCTACGCATAAGCGATCATGCTTCCCTGCGAGGATCATTATTCGTTGAAACTTCATAGCAACACGACAATTAACACTTTTGCTCAAAAGCAATGAGTATTATTGAAATATGCAAAAGGTTGGCCTACATCGAATCAATTTCAACGATTCTCAGCTATGATACTATGGCTCTGCAACCTCCATCCCGCAACATACAACCAAAGAAAGCGCTTCACTAAAGCGCTTTCGTAATGCTATTTTCTGCGATGCCTACGATGCCTCAGTATCCAGTAAAGTTCGTCAAGACTACAGGTCAAAGATCAACGTTTAAAGATCAAAGATCAATCACTTACCTTGGTCAGTCGGCCGCCGTAGAAGTCGCGCTTATCCTCCACCACGCGGCCCACCTGCGATATTATTTATTTTAATTATGCAACCTTATACAACCCCCGCAAAACGTATCCTACCCGCAAAACGTATCCTACCGTTCCTTACCTAATTACCGTATGACGGGTACTACTTGGGCAGCATGACCAATCGCGCTTGCAACCGTAGTTTACCGTTGTTATATCCTGGATACCTTCTACAACCCAGATCTTGCATTTAGGTACTACCGTAACCCATTTACGATATCCTACCGTATACCTGGAAGTACATGGGCAGCACCGCCCGATCATTCTTGCTACCGTATCCCAAATCTTTACCGTACCTCTAACCTTACCGTAACCCTACTACCGTACCTGGAAGCACTTGGGTAGAATCGCCCGATAGTTCTTGCTACCGTACCCTCAATTCTACCGTACCTGGAAGTACTTGGGCAGCACCGCCCGATCATTCTTGCGGTAGAATCGCTTCGGGTCGAGCGTCGCGCGCATCGACAGCAGCTCGAGATCAGCTTTCCTGTGAATACAATTGTTGTTGTTGTTATTATATTTAGTTTAATTTATCCATTGTAATTCTCGTCTGAATTAGAGTTGTTCTGTCCCAAAAAAAATGTTTCGATTACCATTGCACGATTACTCCTGCATATATAGGTAGTGGTTGAAACCTCGAGTTAATTAGTTGTACATTTGGAAGTATGAACAAGGAAACATTGGAGCAGGAGCTTTACTGTGTACATGAGCAATTGCTGAAACCACGATTCGGAAGGCGGCGAATTCCACTTTTAACAAACATAAGGATTGAATTAAAAACTGCTGTCAACCAAACCAGTACATTAATGAAAGTGTTGCGGGTATGTACTGCTTTGTTAGATTTGTTGTTAGAAAGAAAAAGCAGGAGGCGAACGACCACCCGAGCTCCGCTTTACTGATATGTTCACAGCGAAACCCAAGCTCGCCTGGCACCCCAAAAGTTCAGACTGTGTGTCAGTGCAAAGACCAAAGATCAAAGATCAACTCGCTCACCTCTCCTCGGTCATCTCCGTCGCGGGCATATCGAACCACGCCGTGCCCGTCGTCTTCTCGCGCTCAGCCTGGAAGGGAAATCGATAATCAATAATTTGGCCTACCGTACTCAGTCAGTAATCGTATTTGATCTACCGTAACCAATCCGCACGGACAAAAAAATTTTTTTTTCGCAAGTATGAAAAACATTCAGTAATACACAAGCGAGCTCTGGAAACATAACAACAGACTGCAACCTCTACCGAACGGGTGCAATAAATTTTTTTTTAACGAAAGGTAAAATGCAGGGGGATCCTTGTCGCCCAGCGAGTATTTTACAATAGATGCTTTCTTTTCTAAGGGGAGAAGACGATATCATTGCACGATTACCCCCAGCCAATATAGGAAAGGGTTGAAACGCCGAGTCACTTACAAGTCACTTGCACATCATACATTTAAAAAATAGTATCAAAGAGCTATCTCGCTCCTCAACTTCTTCTCCTACCATAATCTCACCAATCGTTCCTACCGTAATCCCGCCAATCAATAATCTTACTGTACCTTCCTTCCCTACCGTAATCCCGTCAATCAATATTGCTACCGTACCCTGGCTGCTCTCTTCTGCTGTCGCAGGCTCATCATGCTGGCGCCGGCGCCCAGCGTCGTCTCGAAGCCCGGCTTGATCACCGACTTGGCGAGGGCCTGAAGATAAAGGGGGTGAACGTCGACTACCGTATCCTACATGCACCGAATGTTGGTATCGAGGACTGATGTATTTCGTTTCGTAAAGGATCGAGAAGAAAATCTTCAGTTAGTAAGCCAATATCAAAGAGATATCTCAATTACTACCGTATCCGATCGTGCCCTACCGTACTCCCTTCCTTATACCGTACCTCGCTGACTTCCTTGGGAACCTCGGCGGGCGGCGCCTTGGCTGCAGTGGCCTTGTCCTTCAGGAAGAATCTGCGACATGGGATTAGTTATTTTAGACGAACAAAACGACTCATGATCGCGCACTGGCCCATTCCTCTCAACTTAGCCTAGCTGTGAAACCCCGATTGTACAGATGAATGCAAATTGACGGAAGAGAAACCGACAGGAAGAATCTATCTGCTATATCGAAAAATTTTAAAAAGCAATCTTTTTATAAACATGAATTGGCAAAGTTATTACTACTTGCCCTCCTCTGCGAACATAGACTAGCAGTGAAACCCCCAATCCACAGACTATTGAAAAGTAAAATCAAAAAAAGTAGATTTTTTTTATATAGAATGAAGGGAGTACGTCGAATCTACGGGGACGGTTCTCAGTACTAATACCCAAACGATGCAACCTCGGATCAACAGGCACATCACTTGGTAATAATCACTCTATTCTTGCGTTTATTTCTACCAATTCAATTATTTTCTCAACCCATGACACTCTACCATGCCTCTCCTCCACTTTCCCGTCCCCAGTTATCGATCGACTGCCGTAAGCTACCGTACCTCTCCTTCTCCTTCTTCCCTCCCTCCTCCTCCATTTCCTCATCGTCATCGCTACTGTACCCCCCCCCTCCCCACCCCGTCTATCGATACCGTAACCCGCTTCAGTTATCGATCGACTACCACGGAGCTACCGTACCTCTCCTTCTCCTTCTTCCCTCCCTCCTCCTCCATCTGCTCATCACTACAGTACCCCCCACCCTCAATCACTACCGTAACCCGCTTCAGTTATCGATCGACTACCACGGAGCTACCGTACCTCTCCTTCTCCTTCTTCCCTCCCTCCTCCTCCATCTGCTCATCACTACAGTACCCCCCACCCTCAATCACTACCGTAACCCGCTTCAGTTATCGATCGACTACCACGAAGCTACCGTACCTCTCCTTCTCCTTCTTCCCCTCTCCTCCCTCCTCCATCTCCTCATCGTCATCGCTCACTTCCTCTCCCGCCGCCGTGTCCAGCGAGAAGAAGTCGGCCGGGGCGGGCTGGAAAACAGGGAGATCAAAGATCAAAGACTAAAGATCAAAGATCTGAGATAACCGGCTTTAAAGTTTTGTTATTTGAAAACAATGACAAGATGGCAGCATTGCACAATTCCATAGCTACGGTTAAAGAGAATATTCTGCAGCAAGGAAACACCTGGTTCCGGATGCAATCCTTCATTTGCAATAAATGAACTGGCACAAATACTAGCGCGATCAAGGCCTCGCTTTCTCCATGTAGCACCTATATTGAGACGCCCTCTAGTGATAGATCCTTGCCCATTCAAAACGATAAACATTCATACAGATCTATCCGTGCTTCACCTCACCTACATAACAATATCATTTTGGGAAGCTAACAGTGGAGTGACCATAGGTATCTTTAAAAAAATATAGAAGCCCCACGGATTGATCAGTGTTTCAGCTCATGAATACAGTAATTAACGTAGGAAATACTGCAGTAACTGGATCTTTTTGGCATTAAAATCACAACAAATTCACACCGATCAGTCCGTGTTTCACCTTATTTACCTAACAAACACATACAGGAGCATACTAGTACCACTTGAATTCCTGCCGTTAACCCCCCCCCCCTCCTTTAACCCGTCTCGTCTAGAGCACACCTATCCCTCTTACCTTGGCCTCCCTCCTGTCCTTCATTGCGCATCGGAAGTTCTTGTTCACGGGCAGCGCGTCCCTCTCGTCCTCCGAGTCGGACGACTCTGCTGCTGCAGCTGCAGCTGGTCGCACCTTGAGCAGACGCATCGCGGGGTGTGGGCTGCAAAGAGAGGTACGGTAGGAGAGTAAAGAAGGTACGGTAGAGGCCGGTGATCGAACAGTGAACGAATTGCGGCGCATTCTAATTGAAACTATGCATGGGCATAGGCATGAGAAGGTACGATAGGTGAGTACGGTAGGGGTATTGATCCAGCACATCTCAATGTAAGCGAGATCAAGTTGATGTTGTGCATGAACGGCGCTGGAAAGGAGGGTACGCTAGGAGCATTGATAGGCATTGACGATGAAGAGCAAGTAGTAAGTAATGCAGCTAATCAGGGTACTTTTGCCCGGAAGGCTGCAAAGAACCTGGGATAAGGTGAAGGATATAGCAATCGAAGAGGACACGCCAGGACTAGACTAGGAAACAGGTAATGGCAAGCACAGCGAAGCATTAAATAGGAAAAATTTCGGGCCTATATTTAATAACTGTCTAGGATGTGTTGCGTTTCAGTTTCGTTGAGAAGCCATAGTGTGCGGAAAGATTAAGAAAGAAAATTAAACGACGGAATGCACAACTGGATTAAGGTAGCAGGATGAACAGGGTTTCAAAGTCAGTACATAACTTGGTAAATTAACTTTTGATCAATGTATGCGCGGAACTCTCTGATAAAAATATAAATCACAATTGGATACAGATATTTCATACAGTCTCAGCAACTGATTTCTCTTCACCACAACGCCTTCGAATTATCAATAAATATCTTTATTCGTTTCGATCGCAGCTTCTACTGGTACAAACAAATACTTGCATCGGACACGTATGACTCTCTCCCTTTCGCACACTCTCTCGTCTCTCTGACCGATGAGAGATCGTGCGAAGTGGAGAGACGAGAGCACTTCTCCTGACTAGCACAGACACAAACCGGCACTTTCCCCGGTTACCGTAACCCACTTCGTCCAAATTGAAAGGTGCGGGGCATCCGGCAAACAGGAAAACTACCGTCAAACCCAATTACATCACAGACATTAAAGTATTTCGCATATAAAAACACCGAGAGAAATGAGGTATCAATGTACAAATTGGGCCAAATTATTAGAAAATCACAATCAAACTACACGAAAAAGTGAATATATGCTATTTACTACAAAATATAGTCACTTGTCGATTGACAATTGTGGTGTGGCTACCGTAATCTTCAATATTCGAAATCCTCGTCGTCCAGCAGCTCGAAGAGCAGCGTGTCGCTACCGCCCGCCTTGGCCGCCTGCAGATACGGTATTATTGATTTTAGTAAGATGAAGCTCAACCCATCAGTCTGTCCCCCCACTTGAACGGCCTATGACCGGGCGATGAAACATAAAGATCAGAGGTCAGGCCATCCTCGCCAACCTTTTTTTCTCTCGATCATATCCCTAGATTCATGGAGCCGCCGACTTGCACACTTATTATTTAGTAAATGCTATGGAAGAATCAATAAATTTGTCTTTTCCCGTACTTGCACGACGTATGTTGTCCGATTTTGCAACAAATCATAGAGTTGTTTTTGTACGGAGGAATAAACCCGATCGATCGGCCTTTCTCTACTTCAACACCCTATGCGGAGAGCGCGAAGCATGGAGCAGACAGGCTACTTTGTTTCAAATGCCACAAGCAACATATTTCGATTCCCACTTGCCTCGTTACTCCTCGTTAGTCCATTTTTCTATTCTTTTTTTAATAATTAAAATAAGCCACTAACCCTATAAACCTGCCTGAACTTCCTCTCTCTGTCTGACTCTTAAAATTGTTTTCTCCGGAACAAAAGATCAAAGATCAGTTTTTTCAACCAAACCATCTTATGAAACTCGAGCGTCTCAGCCTAATTAAACTAATTAAGATACTCACCCTGTAAACCTGCATGAACTTTCTCGCAATCTCCTCCAGGTCGCTCTCGTCGATTTCGCCGTCGTACAGGATCAGGGGCTGAGCATTAATTAATTTGTTATTTAATTAATTAATTCGCTTTAAATTGTTTTAATACTGGATTTAGCAAGAACATAAAGTATTCTGCATGCTTCACAAGAGGTTCTGCATCACCGAGTTACCGAATCTTCGCCACCCACACCTGTGCCAAGTATGCTTCTGGATTTTTTTCCCACCTATAAGAACGGGAAGCCGCAAGGTTTTAGGCATTTTTTCAACGGGTAGCCGACCAATTATTCGCAAAAACCGTCTTATTTTGCATAAAACACTCAGAAAATTCAATATTTTCTTACGGGTACCCGGCATTTCTCTGAAATTTGATTTTTTTTTACGGGTGGCCGCGTACTCAAGTATTTCAGTACTCAGATATGCAACTACCGTACCTTCTTCGGCTTCTTCTCCTCCTCCTTCAGTCCCTCGTACAGCCTCCTCATTAGGTCCGCACGCTTCGACTTGATGAGCGGCTCGAGAAGCACGAATGTGCCGTCTGAGGCCGTGTTGCGATTGGGCGGAATCAGCCAGGGACGGACCAGCGAAAAATATTTATATTCATAAATGGAAAAGCTAGTCGAAAACTACCTGGAAATTGAAAACATACCCCGCATTCGAGGATTCCGTTAACAGGTTACCTACGATTTGCAAACAACACCCGCGTTCACAGATTTAGGCGGCTTTCAAGGTCTTTTTCATAAACATAGCCGGGTTTTGAAGGATTTTGTTACCTAACTTTTTCATGTGTGATTATATTTAATTTTCAATTATTCAGTGTACGACGTACCATTTACTCATCAAACCAATTATCTCTTTACTAGCCCTCTATTGAGCACCCCCCATCAATAACTACCGTACCTTCCCACTACAGTACTCACTACCCGGTACTCCTCCCTCTTTCTCTCTAACCCGGCGCATCTAGTAAACACTCACCGCCCTGTACTCCCACATCCCTCGCTCGCGGATGTAGTCCAGCCAAGTAATGTAGAAGTTGATGTGAAAACCGTGAAAACCTGCAATTAAACGATGGGCTCTTCGAGAACTGCTCCCCATCCGTCTTCATGATTTTCACACCTACAGATTTTCATAACAACCATATTCCCTAATCCCACTCGTTTCATATATTCGTGCTTCACTGCCTAATGATAAACGCTTGGGAACCAGCAATATTGATTTGTGGGAGCTATTTTCGTATTAGAAATATTTTTTAAACAGCATCTCACTTGCTCTGGCTCTTGGAGAACTGCTCCCCGTCCGTCTTCATCATCTCGTCCAGCATGTTCTTCTTGCGCTCCGCCTGATGCAATTAATGTTCATTTTTAATAGTCAAAATTATGCTAGATTTTGATGGAGTCATAGTTGTCTCTCTGATCAACACACGCCCGAATCGCAGTGAAATAGTAAATCTGTGCAACCTCAAATCTACAGGAGATCGCTTTCATCTTCGCTGAATAAATTTTATAAGCGCTACTACGACAAACCATCGAGGCTCACGCTACTCCGCTTGGATGATCAACTTTTGAAACCGCATATCAACTTGACCACTATCATCGCTTTTTAGCAATAAGTTTATTTGAAAGAATCAAAGGTATCGCTATCAATGTTCACAAATCTTAGCCAGTATAATCAATCGTCGTAACCTACACTTGCCAAGTGGCAAGTACCGCCGAATTATTAAACTACGTAAACAAAAATTTTGAATCGACATTCTTCATTTTCTAGTCTTCATCGGGTTTGATCAATATTTTTTTAGAGAAGCCAACACTGCTCGCATCAATGTCCACGCCTCTTCAAGCGAGGATGATTAGCTACTGCAACATACATCCCGCAAGTAACAATGTTAATATTTTTAAATTATTCCCCCATTTAGACATCCAAAGACACTGGTGCGCTTTCGATATGCAGTAATTCTATTTTATACGCTGACGTCGATGCCGGAGTATCAATTTAAGTTCGTCAAGACCAAAGATCAAAGAAAAGACTCTTTAATTTAAATTCCATTCGCTCACCTTGGTCAGTCGGCCGCCGTAGAAGTCGCGCTTGTCCTCCACCACGCGGCCCACCTGCGATATTATTATTGTAAATTAATAAATTTATTATTATTATTAGAGATCATTTGGTATCACAACTAAAGGTGCCTTTCCCATAATTGTTTTGATATCATCGTACAATTTATCCAAGGATAATCTCCGTGAGTGTTTCCCCTTCTATCTGAATTAACGCTGCAGCCTCAAGTTGCCTAGTGCCGGTAATAAGATAACTCGAGCAGTTAACATCGTTACGCTCCTCGTTGCGTGGGCAGAACAGCCAATACTGTACTGCAGCGCACTACCGTACTCGCTAGGCAATACCCGCAAAACGTATCCTACCGTTCCTTACCCAATTACCGTATGACTACGTGGGCAGCAAGACCAATCGCGCTTGCTACCGTAGTTTACCGTTGTCATATCCTGGATACCTTCTACAACCCAGATCTTGCATTTAGGTACTACCGTAACCCATTTACGATATCCTACCGTATACCTGGAAGTACTTTGGCAGCACTGCCCTATCATTCTTGCGGTAGAATCGCTTCGGATCGAGCGTCGCGCGCATCGACAGCAGCTCGAGATCAGCTTTCCTGTGAATACATGATTATATTAAAAATAATATTTAAGATGACAACAGATAAGTTCTCTTTTCAGCGAAAATTTTAAACGATTTTTTTTGTTGAAACCAGCAGTGGCACGGGATCATTGTACAATTTCCTTCAGCAAACATATAAACGGGTTGAAACGCCGAGTCTCTTAGTTCGTCATCACTCTCAAAACACTAGCAAGAATAATTTCACATTGTTTGTGATCCACATGGCTCAAATATTGGAATGTATGGTTTACTCTGTACAAGAGCAAATGATGAAACCATGAAGCTGAAGGCGGCGAGTTCCATTTTGAACAAAAATTAAATACTGCTGTTTCGCTCAATGCATTGCTGGCATTATTACGGGTTTGCACTATTTTATCGGTCGTTAGGAAGAAAATAGGACTCTAACGCCCGCCGAAGCTCCATCCTACTTATGTGCACACTGTGCAGCCCACGCTCACCTGGGACCCCAAAAGACTGTGTGTCAGTGCAAAGATCAAAGATCAACAACCATAGATCAAAGATCAACTCGCTCACCTCTCGTCGGTCATCTCCGTCGCGGGCATGTCGAACCACGCGGTGCCCGTCGTCTTCTCGCGCTCCGCCTGGACGGGAAATCGATAATCACAATTTGAGCCACAGTAATCAATCGATAACTTGATCGATCGTCTCAATTCGTCTTTCAATTACTCATTATCAATAGCTAAAGCCGAGAAGTATTTCCTCCAGTCTCCAAGTGCAAGTGAAACATTTTACATAAATTCAAGAAGAATTTTTGAACATTCTTGCCATAAAAATCGTTAAACTGCAACCGATACCGTAAAGTTCTACCGTAATCTCCTACCATACCCTGGCTGCTCTCTTCTGCTGTCGCAGGCTCATCATGCTGGCGCCGGCGCCCAGCGTCGTCTCGAAGCCCGGCTTGATCACCGATTTGGCGAGGGCCTGCAGACGAATGAGGTGAGTGTCGACTACCGTTTCCCAATTGCACCAAACAAATATCAGCTTCTGATTTTTTATGCGTTTATTGTCTTCTCTTCTACAATCTACGCAATATCTTTCGTGGCAATCTGGAGCAGTTATTTTACAGAGACCTAGAAACTAATTGAAAGAGGGCAATCGGTAACTCGATGAGTACCTGCTGTACCCCCTCCTCTCTACCGTAACCACTCATCCTTCTACCGTACCTCGCTGACTTCCTTGGGGACGTTGGCGGGCGGAGCCTTGGCGGCTGCAGCTGCCGTGGCTTTGTCCTTCAGGAAGAATCTGTGAGATGGAAATATTAATTGTATTCAATGTAACCTCGATAGCAATCATTTTCTCTTGTCTCTGAACTTAGAACCTAGCAGCGAAACGCCGATTTTATTGTCAAATGGGAATACATATTTTCAGGTTTCATTAAATTGAGTAGAATCATCTGTGAGGGTACTTCTAGCCAAATAAAGCATGATACTTCAACCTCGGATCAACAGGCACATCACTTGGTAATAATCAGTCTATTCTTGCATTTATTTCTACCAATTCAAATATTTTCTCAACCCATGACACTCTACCATGCCTCCCCTCCACTTTCCCGTCCTCAGTTATCGATCGACTACCGTAAGCTACCGTACCGCTCCCTCCACCTCAGTTATTGATCAATCTAAGCTACCGTACCTCTCCTCCTCCATCTCCTCATCGCTAGATTCGCTACAGTACCCCTCTCCCCCCCCCCACAATCACTACCGTAACCCGTTTCAGTTATCGATCGGCTACCATAACCACGAAGCTACCGTACCTCTCCTTCTCCTTCTTCCCTCCCTCCTCCTCCATCTGCTCATCACTACAGTACCCCCCACCCTCAATCACTACCGTAACCCGCTTCAGTTATCGATCGACTACCATAACCACGAAGCTACCGTACCTCTCCTTCTCCTTCTTCCCTCCTCCCTCCTCCATCTCCTCATCGTCATCGCTCACTTCCTCTCCCGCAGCCGTGTCCAGAGAGAAGAAGTCGGCCGGGGCGGGCTGGAGAGAGATCAAAGATTAAAGATCAAAAACTAAAGACTAAAGATCAAAGACTAAAGTTCCGGATGCAATCCTTCAATACACTTTGTGGCCACACAAAATACTGGGTCGATCAGCGCTTCACACAGTAAATGTACCAGCTACATTGACGCGCAGTCTACTAACTCGAACTTGTCGTTTCATCAACCACAACAAATTTAAAACAGTTTGATATATGTTTCACGATATCTACCTAACCGACACATTCAGAAACGGGTTAGTATCACTTGAACTCCTGGTGTTCAAAAACAATCCATCGACCCACCCCCCTCCTCTCTACCCCGTCTCTTCTAGATTAGACCTTCCCCTCACCTTGGCCTCCCTCCTGTCCTTCATTGCGCATCGGAAGTTCTTGTTCACGGGCAGCGCGTCCCTCTCGTCCTCCGAGTCGGACGACTCTGCTGCAGCTGCAGAAGGTCGGACCTTGAGCAGACGCATCGGGGGCTGCAAAGGGAGGGTACGGTAGGAGAGTACGGTAGGGGACATTGATAGACATTGGCGATGAAGTGCAAGTAGTAAGTAATGCAGCTAATCAGGGTAATTTTGCCCGTAAGGCTCCACAGGGGATAAGGTGAAGGATATAGCATTCGAAAAGGACAAGCCAGGACTAGCCTAGGAAACAGGTAATGACAAGCACAGTGAAGCATTACATAGGAAAACTGTCGGGCCTATATTTAATAACTATCTAGGATGTGTTGCGCTTCAGGTTGCGTACTAGAGCAGGGAAGTTGGGAATCTATAGTAAACGAGCCGTATGATCTCGAAGAAAAATATATTTAAAAATGGAGATGCATATCAAGATTAAGGTTGCAGGATTAACGGTGTTTCAACGTCAGTACATAACTTGAGAAATTAACTTTTGGTCAATGTCTTCGAGGCACCATCGGATAAAAAAATAAATTACAATTGGATCCAGATATTCCATACAGTCTCAGCAACTGGTTCCTCTTCACCAAAAATCCGTTTCAATATCAATAAATATCTTTATTCATTTCGATCTCAGCTTCTGCTGGTACAAACAAATACTTGCATCGGACACGTATTACTCTCTCCCTTCCACACGCTCTCTCGCTTCTCTGACCGACGAGAGATCGTGCGAAGTGGAGAGACGAGAGCACTTCTCCTGACTAGCACAGACACAAACCGGCACTTTCCCCGGTTACCGTAACCCACTTCGTCCAAATTGAAAGGTGCGGGGCATCCGGCAAACAGGAAAACTACCGTAAAACCCAATCACATTGCAGACGTTAAAGTATTTCGCATATAAATACACCGAGAGTAATGAGGTATCAATGTACAAATTGGGCCAAATTATTAGTTAATCACAATCAAACTACACGAAAAAGTGAATATATGCAATTTACTGCTAAATATAGTCACTTGTCGATTGCCAATTGTGGTGTGACTACCGTAATCTTCAATATTCGAAATCCTCGTCGTCCAGCAGCTCGAAGAGCAGCGTGTCGCTGCCGCCCGCCTTGGCCGCCTGCAGTTACGGTATTATTGATTTTAGTGAGATGAAGCTCGACCGATCAGTCTGTCCCCCACTTGAACGGCCTATGACCGGAGGATGAAGCAGGGAACTAATTGGAAGGGTCTTTCCAATTCGGAAAAATATCAACCATTGCCTGAAAGACGCGTTAATAATGGAGTTCTCTCGCTTCTCTCTTTTCGCGCATTCTCTCGCTTTTCTCTAACCGTCAGAGAAAAGCGATAGAGTGTGCGAAAAGAGAGAAGCGAGAGAACTCCATTATTAACGCATTTTCTGACCATGAATGCCACTTGAAAATAATCATTGTTATGATTAAGAAAGGGCACACAATCATTATCTCTAGCAGGCGGACGAAGGATGTTCAGTGAATGAAACATGAAGCAGAGAAGTGGCTATTATTCATGAAGGCACTTTATAGATGGCAAGAAAACGGATCAAGATTAGCCTTTCTTGATTTCAACGTCTTATGGGAGGGATGCGAAGCAGGGAAGTGCCATTACATTTTATAGTTGCATGATGGAAAAATCGGTATTTTGACTCAATCAAAGACCTATCTGGCACACGTGTTGCACGAATGTCACTTCCAAGATCGCAAATAATTCCGTATCTAATTATGTTTGAACAAGCTACAATATAACTATTTATAACATCACATATAATAGAACGCGTTTCGATATTTTCTGGAAGAAAAAATCTGGCGCATTTAATCCTATTAGCCCATTCATTCTTCGCCGTGCGCGCCTAGCGGAGCGGTCGGCGAGCGCCCGAAGGGCGCGAGACGACAGCGGAGCGACGGGGGCGAGCGTAGCGAGCCCCCCAGCCCCCGGCAGGGGCCCCCGGAGGGATAGCGTCCGGTAGGACGCTAGTAGAACTAAAAAAAGAAAAATTGACCCTATAAACCTGCATGAACTTCCTCGCAATCTCCTCCAGATCGCTCTCGTCGATTTCGCCGTCGTAGAGAATGAGGGGCTGGAAAAGAGATTAATAAGTTATTTAATTAATCAACTAATTCTAAATTCGTGCGCATAATGGGTGCAAAAGGCAAGGACATAGGATCACCGTCATAGAGGAGCTGGGGCTGCGAATAGAGTAATTGATTGATAATAGTATTTTGGAGGAATAAATGAAGGTTGAATACTCATGAAAGCACCATCATCACTGTTCTGCATGCTTCACAAGAGGTTCTGCATCACCGAGATACCGAATCTTCACCACCCACACCCGTGCCAAGTATGCCTTTGGATTTTTTTCCCACCTATAAGAACGGGAAGCCGCAAGGTTTTAGGCATTTTTCAACGGGTAGCCGACCATTTTTTCTCAAAAAATCCGTCTTATTTTGCATAAAACACTCAGAAAATTCAAAATTTTCTTACGTGTACCCGGCATTACTCTAAAACTTGTTTTTAAACGGGTGGCCGCGTACTTAATTATTTCAGTACTCAGATATGTCACTACCGTACCTTCTTCGGCTTCTTGTCCTCCTCCTTCATTCCCTCGTACAACCTCCTCATTAGGTCCGCACGCTTCGACTTGATGAGTGGCTCGAGAAGCACGAATGCGCCCTTTGAGGCCGTGTTGCGATTGGGCGGAATCAGCCAGGGACGGACCAGCGAAAAATATTTATATTCATACATGGAAAAGCTAGTCGAAAACTACCTGGAAATTGAAAACATACCAAAGCTGGATGCAATAATATGTATTGGGGTGTCCCACATATTTGTGGTAATTTATTTCAACGTAATATTCCGAATAGATTACAAAGGGTATCCTTATAATTTATGTTGTTATAGTACACGCTACTCCTAAAGAATTTTATCACGCATCTAAATTCGGGAAGTACTTTCTAATAATGAAGCAATACGCTAAGGTGTCGATTTTTTGTGATATTTTTAAAAAATTGTAAATCAACCGAGAGTAAAGATGGGAATCCCCCGGTTGTGGCAACTACAGTAGGTTAGTCTAAGGTAAAATTCAAAACACTAATACTAGATTTTTCCTCGCGAATGAAGGAAGGCGGTCTAATTGAATCGAAAATGGCATTTCCTGTAGAGCACTTTTTGAAGTTTTTCAACATTTCTCACTTGTTAGCTAGCCGCGCCTTCTCAATTTTTTTCTCACAATATACTGCCTAACCATGTAAGCCAATGGTACACTTTATGTAATATTTTACGGAGTTGGTTTATCTAGACAAAATAATAAGTGCAAAAAAATGATATTTATTTCATATTGATGATGCAATACAATTTCAGAATTCGGATTCATTCTCATTTTGACTATTGCCCACTCAACAGTCGATATTAGTAACACATTTGATTTTAGCTCTTATCGTTATTGAAATTAAGCCCAATATGATTTTATAGAATTTCGCACACTTTTTCTTATATCTTTTGCATACTCTTCATGGCGCGTTGTTTCGTCCTGCTATCAAGTGGAAAAAATAGACGCACTATTCTTCTACGTAGTGTACTTTGTTACCAAACAATTTGATTCATACACGCGGAGATAATATAAAATTCCAAAAATATGTGGGACACCCTAATATGATTATATTTAATTTACAATTATTCAGTGTACGACGCACCATTTACTCATCCCATCAATAACTACCGTGCCTTCCCACTACCGTACTCACCACCGCGTACTCCTCCCTCTTTCTCTCTTACCCGGCGCATCTAGCAAGCACTCAATGATGCATAGGCTCACCTCTCTGTACTCCCACATCCCTCGCTCGCGGATGTAGTCCAGCCAGGCAATGTAGAAGTTGATGTGAAAACCGTGAAAACCTGCAATTTATCGATAATCATTGATAAGCACGGGATCGGACATCGGACTGCAGCCCCGATTTTAACCCCGGATGTGAAGCCTATAACCTCCGATTATCAACCGAATTCTTGCTCAGCACTGTCGATAACACCGTAACCCATAGTGCAGCAATCAAAATACAGCCCTGATTCCAGTAGATCGATACCATAGCGGAGACTACAGTAACCGACACGATAAGGTACTGTTTGGCCGACACCATAGCACGTTCTAATACCGGGCCACCGTATTCATCAGCCTACCGTAATCTACCGTACTACCGTACGTCTAGACTGGAGCAGATCCGTGAACGAGTAGCTGTCGTAGTACTCATCGTAGTACTCCTTCGTAGAAGTACTCATTCGTACACTGTCGTGCTCCTCCCTGGGAATATATTACTTAATGATTTATCCAATTAAAATAATACTATAATCAATTTTCAATTTCAATTATTTATCCACCGGGTGAGTAGAGAGATTTTAAAAAGCAGAACCTTCGATGCCGGTTTTTTTTTGCAAATTCGTAAAAGTCGTCGTAACATCGTAAAGAGTCGTAAAAGTGAACCAGAAGAGAAATATGTAGAGGGGAAAGAGAGGGAACGTGGGATCGAAATATAGCAGGTGAACTTGATAATTAATTAAGTAATTATCTCACTCATCGTCCTCCTCCTCCCTCTCGGCCTTCAACTGCGACCGGCGTTTGTTGAGCGTGTTTCTGAATGATAATTATTATTATTAAACACTTTTTAAAAAATATCCCAGGATAGAACACCCGAGTAATTAAAGAACAAAACCTCACGCGCATAAGACATTGCTGTAAAACATTGAACGCCGTCGTTATTCAAATGCTTTGAAAGATAGAAGAAACTGCATCATGGAAAAGAAAATGCAGAGTTTAAGTAATTATTGTCAAACACAGGTCACGCTGGTCTATTATTTAATTATAAGGCTAAAGTTCGCTCATATCCCATCACTGAGGCCCAGATCTCATTGTTTAGTGATGCTTGTGAAACACAGAGCTCTCTACGAGCGCTAACGCTACTCTCATCAACCGTTCCCCTTTCCTTCCTCATTATCTCAAACCCGGCCCGTCTAGATCACTTCCTCACTTCCAATTCATCAGGTGCTCCTGATCGTCCTCCCTTCCCGCCTCTTCCTCCTCCTCTCGACTCCTCCGCTCCTCCTCGGTGTACGGTACGTCCGGATTGAGCGACGCCCACGTCAATTCACTGAAAGTTTTGGAATTTGTGAATCGCAGACTGAATTTATTCAAAATACTTCAGGATACGCCGAATGGATTGACTACTACACTACTCATCGTGGTTTGTGTAGATACTGAAACACCGTTTACGCTGCCACCCTAATATTGATGTTCATCACGCCATTGACTTGTATTTCTTTTTCTTCACAACTGAAAACACTCAATCAGTACAGGTTCCCATCCTCCATACATGAAAAAGCTAGTGGAAAACTACCTGGAATTTGAAAACATAGCCCGCTTTTAAGGTTCTCATTGACAAGGCATATTACCTACGATTCGCAAACATACCTCGCTTTCATAGAATTAGTCTGTTTCCAAGGTCTTTTTTCATAAACATGCCCCGCTTTCGTAGGATTTTGTCTCATAATTTTTTCATGTATGCCATCCTCCTTGGCTATATACCGAAAACGAAGCGCGGCTCGTCAACTCGTAATAAACGATTTTATAAACCCATTTATCGATCCAAAAATCCCGGGTTACCGTACCTCATTACGTAAGCCAGGATCCTGCTGTTCCTCTGTTGCTCCACCTCCACACCGTAGTACCCGCCGCCGTACTCCCTCGTCTCCTCGCGGTACTTGTCCAGGAACGAAAGCAGCGGCTTGATGCGCTCCGGGTGCAGGAAGATGCGGCAGCTGGAATCATTAATATTATTTAATGAAAATTGAGGTTTCACTGGTTGAATAACTTGTTTTGAGAGAGCAACGAGTTAATCATGTCCAGAGTTTTACTTCACCCACACCAATTTGTTCGTGTCCTCAGGACTCAATTCACTGTTCCACACATACGTGGGCAGCCATCTGAGCACCAAAAAATTGCAGGCCGATGCCAACCAAAATTACGCAAAATGCAGGCAAATGCCAAGGCGGGAATTCAAAATTTTGAAAAGAAACTTAATTTGTTTTAAAAAATTTCGGCGCCCAGTTTCTGGGCGCTGTTATTGCTAATTATTTTTACAATTCCAGTGCATTAATCTACGAAGATAATAAATTGAGGAATATAGACAGATGGCCATCGTCCAGGCGTAAGCGGATAGCGTCCATCGTCTGACTCTAAACGAATGTGGAGACAGGCAACTCAACCGACTAAGAAATTCGTCACCTATCCCACTGTTTGTTTTAAATTATGTATACCTTTCGCTTAACAAAGAATGTTTATTCTCGTTCTCGAATAACAGGCTGTGGGTATGCTAATCAAGTGTGTGTTGTCCGTTTCGTGTTTGTGAGATTAAAGAATATTAATGCACATTTTATATAATTTTTCCCTTGCACGCACTTCTAATCTCTAATTTCAGATAAGCTATAATTATGAATTAAATTCTATGTCGTTAAATAAGAATTTGCTCTATTCAAAGATTGTCATCGGAATCTAATGTACACAGGAAGTCTTACATCTGCCGCATATGTTATATGATGGAATAAGAGAAAATTAGAATGAATTTATGAAAAGAAGAATAAAGGAAGCAAGGAAATGCAGAAAGAATGCAGAGGAACGGTTGTTTTCACTTACTCCGAAATTTGGAATTTCCCGGATACAGTATGCTGAATTTTCCGGATTTGCAGGAGCTCTGATAATTTATGGTCATTGTACGGGTAAACGCCCGTTAGGCATTTGTTTTGCCCATTTCTTTTATTACGCGCGTGTGAGGAATGGAAATACTAGCTCAAAGCCAGAAAATGAAAGACCGGTCTCCATAAATGAGTGAGCTAGGGTATGCCAACACCTCACCTGGGCGTTTACTCGTACAATAACCAGAAATTATCAATAAGCTCCTGCAAATCCGGAAAATTCAGCATACTGTATCCGGGAAATTCCAAATTTCGGAGTAAAAATCTATACCGCAAAAACTTCATTGTTTTCCGCATTCATTCTGCATTTCCTTGTTTCTTTTATTCTTCTTTTCATTAATTCATTCTAATTTTCTCTTATTCCATCATATGTGGCAGATGTAAGACTTCCTGTGAACATTAGATTCCGATAACAATAGTTAATTAGAACTTATCTGTGATTAGAGATTAGAAGTGTAACTATATAAAATATGCATTAATATTCTTTAATCTCACAAACACGAAACGGACACACACACACACTTGATTAGCATACCCACACAATTATTCGAGAATATGCATTCGTATAATTTGTCAAGCGAATAAGTGGAGATATGCATAATTTGAAACAAACAGTGGGATAGGTGACGAATTTTTTAGCCGTTTGTGTTGCCTGTCTCCACATTCGTTAGGGTTAGACGACGGACGATGGACGCTATCCGCTTATGCCTGGACGATGGCCATCTGTCTATATTCCTCAATTTATTATCTTCGTAGATTAATGCACTGGAATTGTAAAAATAATTAGCAATAACAGCGCCCAGAAACTGGGCGCCGAAATTTGAATGTTATATCGCTACTTGAATCTAGCTTCTTTGCGGTACAACGGTGTATTACACAGGAGCAAGATTCAGACCGTAGGTGATAGGTGACAGGTCTATACGCCGCAATAGAAAATTGGGATTATGATAATGACTCTTGTGTTGCTTCAAAGCTTTTCAAAAAAATATTTCGAACTATTGATATCAGAAAAGTGGCCCAAAAAAATTGCAGGCTAATGCTAGAGATTCTAGAAAAGTGCAGGCGAATGCCGTCAGATGGCGCCCACGTATGGTTCCACAGCACTCACATTCCAGAAAGTTCTTACAACCTCCTACAGTATCCAACGATATTGATCTCCTACCGTACTCACCTCACCACACTGTTCTCCTCCACAAGCCCGTACAGCCACTTGTTCTCGCAAAAGTCGGCCGACTGCACCAGCAGTCTGCAATTGGGTACGGTAGTTATTGATTATTGAAAGCGGAAGGATATGGTATCTCAATTAACTCCCTGATTGTGAAAGGCAAAATTTTATAAAAAAAAGTTTACAAGAAAGTATAAATTCCGGACTGATTTGTGCTTCAACTCCTCTACACAACCACGCAATCATGGCTTAGATGGTAACATCTCACGTAGGGACAAAAAAAATTAATGAATCCAAACCCGACATAATTACATATATTTTCCAAACTAATGTAGAGGGGCACTGTATTATCGATTACCTGTACTTGCAGGGGTGCTCCTCGACGGCCTCGCTGATGTGCACGTAGCCGTCGACGAAGCGGCGACTGCACTCGAACTGGAAAGAGGGGGTACGGTAGGACTACCGCAGTCACATTCTACCGATGACTGGTTCTATCTATTAACGCCACTAACCGTTTGCACCCCTCCCTTCATTCGCTATACCAAAAAACAAACGGTGTAAAAAAATTAACTTACCTTAAGTGCCCGCTTTTCCCTATTGTCTTATCCATCGTATCTTAACCAACCTACTGTTTATCACTAACTGACTTTAATACCTACCGTACCCCGTATCACTAATTGACTTTGTTACCTACCGTAACCATCCATAGCATCACCAATTGACTTTAATAATTACCGTAACCACGGACTGCATCCTCCTCGGTTGCCCGTCCAGATTGCACTTGGCGCTGCCCTACCCTAATCACCTAGCTACCGTGTTCCACTGAACCCAGCCTATCACCAATTGATTTTAATACCTACCGTAACCATCCATAGCATCACTAATTAATTTAATACCTACCGTAACCACCGACTGCATCCTCCTCGGCTGCCCGCCTAGATTGCACTTCGCACCGTCGTAGTACGACTGCTGCACGTAGCGAGGCTCGGTGATCGAGTCGAGATGTCTGTAATAAGTAATTTATTAATACTAATTATGAATCGCAAAGCAAGCCGAGATTAAAATAGTCCAGGTTACTGCATCTTACAATGTGGTTGAAGCCAGGAACCAATCGGTGGCACTAATTCGAGATTCGAATTCGCATTCGCAAAAAATAGAATAATTAGTAGGGTTGATCGTTCGGAACGGAATGACGGAATTCCGAACTTTTGATCCAATTATGCCCTCACTTCGGAACGGCCGAGAGTTGAACAATGGCCGTTCCGGAATGAGAATCCAATTAGTTCATTGTCCGAACTCATCCCGAGCGCTAATTGAATCAATTCCGGAACGAGGCAATTTTGATCACTCTCATTCGGCCGTTCCGAAAGCCGAACGATCAACCCTAATAATTAGTTTATCATTTCTGACCTCGACACCTTCCGATCCCTGCCCAGCACGCCCAGCGACTCGTACGCCTTGAACGTCGTCACTGCAATATATAAAGATTAATATTATTGTAAATATTGTTTATTCAAATATTAAAATGTGTACACAAAAGTTCTTTGATAGCGGTACATTGAGCTGCTCGCGTTTCAACAACTGCACATAAATGCAGAATCAACACAATTTTAGTGATTTTCAACAATGGGAGCAAAAAAAAAGCAAAGCAACGGGAAAAACGCAAAATTTCGTCTCGTTCCCGCCACTGATCATTGACAGCGTGTTAAATATGAAAAGTTGAAGAAAACAAAAAAATCCCAGGTGGGGGGGATCAAAAATTCTGCACCTTTCGGCTTTCCTCTAAGGTACGCGACGGTGAAGGGCGACCGCTTGACCTCCATGTTGCCACACACTTCGTAATACCACTCACCGAATATCTGTAAAAAGTAAAGACTCGGAGAGCTCGGAAACATTGGGCAAGGGGAATCTAAATGTGATTTGGCCTATGGATGCATCACAGAATCGCCTAGTTTATAGCACACCTGGTACCACTCATCGAATTTCTGTATTTAAATAAAGCACGCCAAGTGCGAAATTCGACTAATGAATGAAAACGGCAAGTTTTCAGTACCGTTTCCTTTATTGCTACGAAATATTGAATTTATCAAGTTAAACAATTTTTTGTAACAATAGCCATTCTCAGAGGCATTGATCAAAGGACTGAGCGCTATACTTCTGCTACACGTGAAACTCAGAATGCACACTATCCTTCACCATTAGTTTTCATTAATATGCTTGGTAGTGCCACTAACCTAATCTCTGCGAGATACATAAGCTATTCAGGGAATAGGAACCTCTCATCCATTGAAGGTGATGAATCTAGACGACATTTTGGCTATGAATGAAACTCAGAATTTCCAAGGTTGAATTTGCGTTTGAGAGTTCTCTATTGATTTAAATGACTAATTTAATTTCGTTTAAATAAACCCACCCTTCCGGCGCATTTCCCATCCGGGAACGATCGCAGCACCGTCTCCATCACGTCGTCCGGATTGGCCGAGAACTGCAAAATTAAAATAGCTTGATAAGACTTAATCTCCTCGGGTTGGAAAGGGGACCAATGTTTCATGACTACCATGAAAGCAGATGTGGAGGTGTAAAGACGATTTGACAGCCATGCACTATACAGAAATAATTTTGAAAAAATGGAACCTCCCCCCCCCCCCCCTCATCAAATGATTCCTTTAGTACGTTCGTCTAGATAGCCTAGTAGAAATGGTTGGCGCTATTGACTACGTATAAATTTTAATTGGGAGGGCTACCGTACTCCTTCCCTCATTCGAATTCTACCGTATCCTACCGTACCTCCATGGCCTCATCATCGTCCTCAGGGATCTCGCACGCGTGCAGTTGCTTGTGCTCGTCCCGCACGAACGCGTATTTGGGATCGTCCGGCTGAAGTGGAGATATATAAAAATTTTCACGCTAGATAAATTTTTGTTTCACGTGTGATTGATAGCTCACGTGAATAGGTTAAGAACAGTGAATTGAGAAGCGGCATTGAAAAAAGGGACACGAGCTATATCAACATCAGACATCCTACGTAACAAATTTTGGAAGACACCTGGGATCTTCGTTTTACTCTCATTTGAAAGTTTTTATGCTAGATTGGAAGCAATGAATGTGAAGAAACGTTGAAAAATACTAGCCAGTATATTTTCGCTTCACGTTTAATTGAAGCGAAAATCCACACTTAAAATCCACGTCTACACTTAAAATTTTAAAAAAAATTAACTAACCAGAGGCATGTCCTCCAGTTTGTCCATGATCGCGAAGAGGAATCGATCGAGCTCCAGTGGATCATACTGAATTGATTAGTGATTAGGCGATTAGGATTTTTATCAATCGTGATTTGATCACAAACAACGGAGTAGCAGGGAAAGAAATTGGGAACTGGCTCCATACCTGCGCTTGAACGTACTACTTTTAAGTATTTTGAAGCCCAGCTGTGACTAGCTTATGAACAAAACTATCATAGCAATCGTATGACTATCACAATGAAAGCTAGAATTACTAAGATACTAGCAGATTACGATCACGATTGAAAAAGGTCTTAATAATCTGAAGTTAAGCTGAACTCACATTGATTTGCTTGGGTTTCTGTATCGCATACCTGCGGCCTGCCTCGAACTGACTCCATCCGGAGGCCTGTCAATATAAAGTATTTTCGAAATATAAATAAATATATATTTCCTAGGAAAGATTACATCAAAAATGGGCAGTTTTCTACATGAAAAAGGTAGAAAGAGGTTTGAAAATGATAGAAACAGGTGAAATTAAGTACCTTGTTGATCACGGACCGCTCCGTCGCAGCCGCTACGGCCAGCACGGCGCAAAGCGAACCTATCAGCAGCATTGCCGATATTGTGGCTGCTCCATCAAACGATTTGCAGCTAAAATGCAGAATAATTATGGCGAAACAAAATCTCATTCAGCGAAGACGGACGAAATTAAGGGGTATAATCGTGTGGAAAAATCCTCAATAGTAACTGAATCATGCTTGACACGATAGAAACAATGAATTCGCTTTCCGTCAACCCTAATCATGCGAATTAACTTAAATACAATTTTAAAAAGTTGCGTGTGCCTAAGTGTGCAGTCGCCTGTTCTTACTTTTATGACTAAATTTATTCAGTTACGGTAAGAAAAATAGTCAACCTTTTCCATTTTCCGGTTCCCTTGCTGGCCCTATTGAAAATTGCACAACTTTACGTTGCTACGGCTCTATTGTGCAAGATGTCATGAGAAGTCGATTCGTCGCGGCACTACAGCGCTTACTCGGACCACTAACGGACTGCACTCCTGTTGTCACGGTGCGTCTCATAGGAATCCTAGGCTTTTAGTCTCTCAAAGACCATTTCAAGCCACTTTTCCTGCCTAGTTTCTCATTTATGTGGCGGTGTACAAACCTATCTCGCCCTACGGTACTACGGAAACTGCGAAATGACTGCCCATCGTGTTACCAGGAAATTTCCTAGAATTTTCGATCCATTCCTCATTCATGTACAGCGATAGGATCAGTATAGCTCGTGTTTCAACCAGCCGTAATCTGCAATGGCATTTGAGATGTTAATCGTCTCGAAAAGCCTCAATATTTCACTTCAGAACCCTCCACCGGTTAATCCATCTCGTACTTCCTCGGTCGATCTTCCGTGCGACCCCTTCGACATACCGTATCAGAAGCCCCGCTACGTCCGCGTAATGCCGTTCTGCCCGGAAAAGGTGGGTTTAACTAAACTTTTTGTTGGTTTAATGTCTGATCTGATTTGGGTCAATAGTTGTTGGTTTCTGGCACTTTGGATAGCTATTGATGCTCTTTCTGCTTATTCCCGCAAAGGCTGAGGAAGGTTGAGGTGTAACAATGGATAATTGAACTCACGTAGGGCATTCCATCGAATTTGAAGCAGATCAGTCAATTAATAACGTAGCAGATGATCGGCCTACCGTATATCAACTGGCACTTCTTTACTTTACCTGCCCACCAAATATTCATTCCCCCCCCATACCTCTAGTTGAGCGGGAATTCATTTCCCCTCAACCAGAGGAGCGGTCAGCCCGCGGGGGACAGAGCACCCCACCTTCTTCACCGAAGGAAGAAGGCCGGACTGACTAGAGGACCGAGGGAAAATTTCTCAGACATTTGCTCGAAACTCAATTAGTAGGTTCCATAAAATGCAAAAGACAACGCGCAGAATTGAAAGTTGAGCGAAATTATTTAATTTCCCTACACAGCCCGTCAGAGAGGGGAGATAATCCAATTATCGCGTCCGAGGCCAATCCTTGAGTCGATTTTCCCATCCTTTCATTCTCGCCCCTCTCGACTGAGATTATCGGTCGGGGAAGTCAAAATGTGATGAATATTTGAGTAAAATTGGACAAATGTAATATGTTTTCTGTGAAACTCATTCGTTTTACACAAACGAATTTTCAAAATTGTAAATAAAAATTTCATAAAAAGTTCACCGTTTCCAAGAGCAGGTTAATGTAAACCCCCACACCAGCATTATTTTCGAGACCCTGAGAAGAATACCTAAAATTCATCTCACTCCGATTTTCAACGACAGTGGACTTTTTTCGAGAAATATGAAATAATCACATTAATTCTCAAAGTTATCGAAAAAAGTCCACTGTCGTTGAAAATCGGAGTGAGATGAATTTTAGGTTACCTTCTCAGGGTCTCGAAAATAATGCGGGTGTGGGGGTTTACATTAACCTACTCATGGAAACGGTGAACTTTTTATGAAATTTTTATTTACAATTTTGAAAATTCGTTTGTGTAAAACGAATGAGTTTCACAGAAAACATATTACATTTGTCCAATTTTACTCAAATATTCATCTCATTTTGACTTCCCCGACCGATAAGTTCAGTCGAGAGGGGCGAGAATGAAAGGATGGGAAAATCGACTCAAGGATTGGCCTTGGACGCGATAATTGGATTATCTCCCCTTTCTGACGGGCTGTGCCCTACAAACTCAATAAATTCTGGACCATTTTGCCATTATTTGACCGAGCTCGAGAATTCAAGAAATGAGAGGGGGGGGGGCGAGCGAGCAACAGAATGAGGGGAATGAATATTTGGTGGGCAGGTAAAGTAAAAAAGTGCCGATCAATCGATAATTGAGCGGATCAATTAATAATTACGTCCAGGGAAATCAATCAATCAATACTTGCAGACACTCTTCGTCTATCGTGCGAAGGAGAGCGTCACGGATAGCGAGAAGAAGAAGGCATTGAAGGCAAAGAAGGAGGCCGGAGTGGAATTGGATGGTATGTAGTTTAGAGCGGTGTTCTAGTTGCGACGGGTTAGGACATTGGGAGGAAGACACGTAGTTAGACGGTGATATCGCGGGAACTTTTAGTCAATTTTTTAAAGAGTGGACTCACGTTTCAATTGAATTCCGTCGAAATGTATTGAGCAGTTTTATTCGGTTTAGCTCTCTGTGAGTGAAATCAGATATAGGTGTGGGCTTGTTATTTAGTATCTGATCAGGATATCAAGACGGTAATGGAGCGCATTTTCAAATTGTTCTTTCCTCACAACTTTCACAGTAATCAACAAATGCCTAATCTCGACTAGTCATAGAATCGCTGAAACTCGCAAGTTGCAGGCATTTGCTTCTTTCTTGCCTACAATTTCAGGTTTTTGTACACGAGGGTCTAAATATACAATAATAAAATATTTCTAGCAATAAGATATTGAGCTCTGCTGCATTGTCTACGTCGAACGAACCCACTCTTAAGAACCCCATGAAACATGAAGTAGCTTGCTCTCCGTTTTACTTTTTTCTCGATTCACTGTTTTCATGCTCGGATGACAGTTCGAAATGCTTTCACTGTTCATTATGCACACTTTCTAGACTCTAGCAATTAGCCCAGGCGCCACGAGAACCAGGGCTGGGTAAAAAAATTACGGTCTCTCATTTCACAATGCTCTCTCGCCGGTTAGAGACAGCGAGAGAGTATTGCGAAATGAGAGATCCGTACAATTTTTGCCCAGCCCTGACGAGAACGCGCGAGAGAGCACGCGGAATGGAGAGAGTCAGACGATAAATCACCCCCATTCCAGACGTGATCTCCACTCTCTTCCGCGTGCAGCTCGACGACGTCGACTACACGGTGTCGACGGCGGCGCCGGACGAGACGCCGTTCGAGAAGGCCGCCGAATTGGTGAGACTAGTTTCCGGTTCACGGTCATGAATTTCCCGGCTCTGGTATTAGGTAAATTTCACAGATTGTGATTTTTCGGTGCTAGTACCGTAATCCCTGGTCGATAACGTACCTCTCTTCTCCTACAGATGTCATCCAAGGCCACGGACATGCTGGCGAACCGACTGGCCCACGCAGATAAGAAGGACAGGCACTTGAAGAACAGAGGTGGGTTACTGTAGAAGAAGTAAGGTAGCTATGATTAGGAGAATAAGGAGCATTCCTCGTAAATTTAGTGCTTTCACTTCAATGTTAGGTTTCTGTTTCAACTATGCTATGAACACCTGAACAGTTGTCACGAAATGATCTCGCTGACGAATCTTTTTCTAGAAAAGAACTAAGGGTACCAAAAAATAGACTTGTTTAAATGCCGAATATCCCTCAGATCCAGAAGCCGACGCTGTTGCGCACACGCCCTACGGCACGACCCTTCGGTTGCGGTCGAGTGGTGAGGAATTTTTTTTGCAATATTTCATGACTAATTTGAGTTTCAAAAGGGATTTGAGTAGAGTCGAGATTGCACGCGATAGTTCATCGTTGCTCGTGTTTTTAATCACAAATACATTCAAAGGGCAACCTTGTAAGCACAACCGTCGCCATCGTAGTAGAGTGTGTTTGGTGTGAACAGTTTGGCGGCCGGTTTGAGTTTCACGAGGGAGGTGTATAGAGTCGAGCTTGTAGGCGGATGATACTTCGTTTTCCTTCTCTATTAGAAAATATAAATAATAAAAAAGGGTGGGCGGAGCTTGGGAGGAAAGAATAAATAAAAGTGGAAAGATCTCTCCAGATTCCGCTACGGACGCGAGTCGGTCGCTCAAGGAGACACTGCTGAAGGAACGAGTGCTCAATCTGTGGACGAGCAAGGGAGGAAAGGATGTGGCTATGGTACGGTATTGATTATTGATTGATTGGGGTCAAGGAGGAGGCGGGCTATGGCACGGTATTGATTATTGATTGATTGGGTCAAGCAGGAGGCGTGCTATGGTACGGTATTGATTAGGGTACCGTAATACTTGGGCAAAGGGAGGCCGAGATGTAGCAATGATATTTGTTTGATTGGGGGCCACACTGTTCCGAGAACGAAGTTAGGATTGAGCGATAGTGAGGTAGGGATTCAGATTTTGAGTAATTTTTCTGTGGAGGCACCGCTCTTTCGCAGCTTTCGGACTTTCAGCCGTGCCAGACATACGCGAGTTGTGTGGCATGCTGAAAATCCGAAGCGTTCAGTCCATTGCTAGTTACATCCCTTGAGTGAGACCGAAATATGCCATGACACACGAACTTTTATTCTGATTTATCGTTTCTTTTGCGATTTTGCAGATTTCGGACTTTCAGCAGTGCCATACAAATGCGATACATGAAAACCAATAATTCCTTCATATACCGTGATCTTCTAATCAATAAATCCTCCCTTACAGTACCCCTACACCATCTGCTGGCTACAGTACCCGCTGGAGAGCGTGACGATTCCCTTTTGTCCGCGCGAGGGCTTCCCGCACGCGGCCTTTGTGCAGCCGATGAATGGTACGGTAGCTTTATTGATTGGGGAGGGACGGTAGATTTTTGATTGGGGCAGGTATGGTAGGTTATCAGTTGGGGTACGGTAGCTTTATTGATTCGGGGAGAGGTACGGTAGAATATTGATTGGGGAAGGATACGGTCGGTTATCGATTGGGGTACGGTAGCTTTATTGATTCGGGGAGGGACTTTGAGTATTGATTCGTGGGAAAGTACGGTAGCTTATTGAATGGGAAGTGTACGGTAGATTATAGATTGGAGACGTTACGGTAGCTTTATCGAATCAGTGAGGTTACGGTAGTTTGTTGACTCGGGAAGGATAAGGTATCTTAATTGAATGACAAGGGTGCGGTAGGTCATAAAATGATCGATACAGGGCAATTATCAACGTAATTGCTAGAATACTTAACGATTTTCGTCATTGAATCCTCAATTCAGGCGCACTATTCTCGTTGTTCGAGAACCATCGCGAGGCGGCATCCTTTGCGCACGGGCTGCGCTACTGTTGGTTCACGATGGAGAAAGGCACGGGAAAGGTGAAGCAACGCCCATTTTAGGTCACTTTTAGGCTACGCCCCTTTTAAATTTACTGTATCATTACTTAATTTTCAGGAGCGGATGTCGATGAAGGATGCGTGTCTCGAGTGGGTGCGGGATGGTGAGTATGCGAGATTGATCTTTGGTCTGTGATATCTGTTAGAGAGGGCCTTAATTGAAGTTTACTATCGTGCTATTCTGTGATGATTAGCAACGACTGATATTGAAGACGGACCTATTGTAAAGTGTTAAAAGGAGTATTAGCGCCGTACGTTGTCCGTTGGTAAGGTTTAGTGCATGTCGAAACATGCACTTGACAGGTTATATAAAAAAAATAAGTTAACCCGGGCGATCTGTGGGAGAGCATTTCTAGACCAGAGACTTTATCCTAGTCCCTATTCAAGCCGAGGGTATTCTACTTCGATATTTATTTAATTATTTTCATTATTTTTTTAAGGAAACAGCTTGCGGCCGCAGCTTAAGGGCGCGCAATTCGTGTGCGAGGGCTCAACCTTCACGCCCACTGAGGAACACGTCGGCAAATATGTGGGTTACTGTAGGATTTTATTGACCTCGGTTTTTGAGTTGTTGTTTTAACGTGCCAAGCAACTCTGCATTATTATCCCCTTGCTGCTGGGCAGGAATAGTCAGTGAAACATTTACAAGGGATCAACGTTCACGCCCACTGAGGAGCATGTCGGCAAATGTGGATTACTGTAGGACTACGGTATTTGTAAATGAGGTATTGTAGCAAATGCGAGGCTACTGTTAATATCAGACGCTGTAGTTTTGCAATTTTTGTTATATTCTGAAGACTGGGTCCAGATAGTATTGATACCCGCAAGCAGCTGGGCAGGTATAGTAGAGGTGAAACATAAATTAAACTGAGAATTTCGCGCGCAGTTCGTGTGCGAGGGATCAACATTAACGCCCATAGAAGAGCACATCGGCAAATATGTGGGTCACTGTATGGTCTCGATATTTGTAAGTGAGGTACTGTAGCAAAATGAGAGGCTACTCATAATTGCCATTATTGTTATAGTCTACGCAACGGGCTACAACGCATTGATAACCGCTAGCAGCTGGGCAGGTATAGTAGAGGTGAAACAGCGATGAAACGGGGAATTCGCGCGCAGTTAATTTTTGAAGGAAAAACTTTCACGCACACTGAGAAAGACGTCGGCAACTACTGTATGGTCTCGATATTTGTAAATGAGGTTCTGTAGCAATTGCTATGTTACTGATACTATCAGTCGCAATAGTGTTACCATTATTGTTATGTTCTGAAGGCTGGGTCCAGTTTGTATTGATAACCGCTAGCAGCTGGGCAGGTGTAGTAGAGGTGAAACATCAATGATACTGGGAATTCGCGCGCAGTTCATTTGCGAGCGACCAATGTTCACGCTCCTTGAGGAGCACATCGGCTTATTTGTGGGTTATTGTATCTAAAGGAGCCGGTTACAGTTAGATCAGAGTGTTTTATGATATTCGCACACATATCTTCACCATATCGAAGAGGTTGTTCGTATGCATAGATATAAAGAGGTTGATGCTGCAACATCGCTGCCAGTGCGTGAGGGCGAGAAAAGGCGGATTTTGTAAATTTCGAATTGGTCGCTATAGTTTACCTTTTTTTGTGTTCTGATGTACCTGCCTTCCTCGCATTGAAATCCGCTAGCAGCTGGACAGGTATAGTGGAGGCGAAACATAAATTAAACTGGGAATTTCGCGCGCTGCTCGTTTGCGAGGCATCAACGTTCACGCCTCCTGAGGAGCACATCGGCAAATAAGTGAGTTGCTGTATTTAATGGAGTTGGTAATAGTTAGATTATAGTGTATTATTATTATTAGTTGTGTTATTCGTAAGCATACCGCCGCCCGATCGAAGAATCTGTTCGTATGCATAGGTGTAGCGGGGATGATTCTGCAATGCCCCTGCCAGCGCATGAGCACGGGAAAGGCGGATTTTGAAGGGGTGAAATTGTCCGCAATATTTTTGAGATTGATTGTATTCCTTCCCACCACATCACTCGCATTGATGCCCGCAAGCACCCGGCCAGGTATAGTAGAGGCGAAACATCGATGGGACTGGAAATTCAAGTATCTTCAAAATTGTTTAACTTGCCGTCCAACTATAAGATCTTTTCTAACAGTGTTGTCCAACAAATCGATGTTCAGATAGTGTACTTGATTTTGTTCGGGGCTACCGTAATCTATTGCTGTTCAATAAGTCACTAAATTCCCGATTATCACACCTTCTGTTTTGGGCATAGAATTATGTTGCCGCAGTCGTTGCACGGACTAATAGTATCCAGAGCCACCGTACTCTTCGTTTTTTTTTGTAGCCTACCATAATCCATCACTAATCAATAAATCAACATCCCCCATTCAGATCGCCGTGGCCGTCTCGTGTCTGCCGGCTGTGCGCATCGACGATGACGTCCCGACGGATTCTGATGCCCCCGAGAAGCACTGGACGGTGCTCGGGCTGTCGGCCGAGGCCGTTGTGAGCAGGTACTGTAGGGGTACTGTAAGGGGTACTATAGGGTACGGCAGGAGTATGGTAGGACTGGTGGGTACAATAAGATTATGGAGAATGCAGTAGGAGGAGGTGCGAGGTACGGTAGGGGTATTATAACATACGGTTTACGGTTGGGGTGTGAGGGTGACAGTGCTGGATCGAATTGCTGCCGGAGCTACTGTCCTCGAGGTGTAGAAGCGATGAAACCGCGTCGTGCCTAGATCACTTTGCGAATGGTGTCGGGGAAAATTGAGAGATAAAGCACGCTGGTTCCTGTCGGAGAACAGTAGGAGCGACGCATGTGAGAACTGAGGTGAAGCCGAATTACTGACGAAGCTACTGCCATTCATGTGTAGGCGCGGCGAAACCGCGTAGTATCTGGTGACTGGCAATGCAGGTTTTCCACTCAATTTTTATTGTGCAACGGACATTCATTGGCCTCTGCATTAATCTGGTAACCTATAGCGGCCGCGAAACCTTTCATGGCCTGGTGCAGAATCCACTTGTCGAAAATGATTGTTTGTTTTAACACGCGAGAACCGTCATCGAATTAGTCGCCCTCTGTATTCGATCACATTTACATCCATGCCGAAACCGCGAATATCCTGGGTGCTCTATTGTGAAAATTTAAATCTGAACGGGACTAACTCTATATAGAGTAGATAGCCCACTTCGAATGTCGATTAAAACAATTTTAACTATCGATATATCGATTAATTGCAGATCCTACGGCGAGGAGTTGCTGGCCCGGGAGAAGATGCAGTGGGCGGAGCGAGATGAGGAGGAGAGAGTGGAGAGTGGGGACAAGAGGTACGGTAGTGGTACGGTAGTATATCGATTGATAGACTTTTAAGAATATTGTAACCCACAAAATATATAAAAGTTCGTTACGCACTATTTCGCATTCTATTCAAGTAGGACGAGGCACGGCAAGAATAGTTGAGATAGATAAAACTGTTGGGTGCGAGTTTCAATGATGTATTGTAACTGCGATTTGATGCATCTAACATTGGGTAGTCTCTGCTTCATGGAAAACAAATCTCCTCATTTCCCTCCATGATCGATTTGAGCTTCATGGCCTCCTGAAGAATCACGAAACTGGTACATCCCTAATATTAACAACCTCTTGAAGCTTGAAATTAATACTTATTTGCGGTATTTTGTGTAAAAATTCATTCCATTGTCGTTTCAAAGAGTCAGGTTTGGTTTGTGCTTCACGGGTTGCTCAAGTATTGCACAGCTGGTTGACGTATCAATGTATCAATGCGTAGGTGGACGGTCATCCAAAAATAACCTAATAATTTGGATATACTAAAATGGTGATTGTAGCTAATTAATAATGATTTAATTAATTATCTATTTCCAGCAGACTACGATTGGTCTCGTATAATCTGCAGTATTGCATAGCCTGTGATGTATCAATAATAAGCGCATAAATTCCTCACAAAATAGATATTCTAAAATAATCATTTTTTCAATTAATTAATTATCTATTTTCAGCAGACTCCGATTAGTCTCGTACAATCTGCTCGCCGAGCAGTACATCAACCTGTCCCTCCCTCCTGCGAAGTGGTTCTATCCATATGTGGAGAAGGTACGGTAGGGGATACGGTAGCTGGTGGGGGAGGATACGGTAGTTGGCTATTTCGATTCTCTTGACTGGATAAGGTACAGAGGGGATTCGGTAGCTAGTAGGGGGGATACGGTAGTCGATTCGAGATTGATTGTCTTAAGCCAAGTGGTTCTATCCATATGTGGAGAAGGTACGGTAGGGGATACGGTAGCTGGTGGGGGAGGATACGGTAGTTGGCTATTTCGATTCTCTTGACTGGATAAGGTACAGAGGGGATTCGGTAGCTAGTAGGGGGGATACGGTAGTCGATTCGAGATTGATTGTCTTAAGCCAAGTGGTTCTATCCATATGTGGAGAAGGTACGGTAGGGGATACGGTAGCTGGTGGGGGAGGATACGGTAGCTGGTGAGGAAAGGTACGGTAGCTGGTAGGGAAGGGTACGGTAGTTGGCTATTTCGATTCTCATGCCTGGAAAAGGTACGGAGGGGATACGGTTAAGGGAGGATACGGTAGTCGATAAGATTTTTATTGGGTCAAATGGTTCTATCCATATCTAGAGAAGGTACGGTAACTGGTTAGGAATCCGATTCTCATGCATGGAAAAATTACTATGGGGATGATGTAACTGTTAGAAGGGATACGGTTGTCAGGAGAAGGTACGGAAGCGATAAGGATTGAGTAATTTATTCATATCTAAAACGAGCATGCCCATCTATGTGGTAATACTGTGAAAAGCAAAAATTCGAGAATTCGTTATCCCGATGTTTTCGTGTTTCGTAAATTCATAAAGTTTCTTAGAGTATTTGGAAATCCAGTGGATATCCTTTCTCGAGCAATTGAAAATATTTCTTGATTTATTGACTAAAATTGCAGAAATATCAGCAGCCCCGCTACCGCTACCTGCTGACACTCAAGGAGCTCGATGGTGAGTAGTTTGAGCGAGTTAGATAAATAATGGGAAGGACCCCTCCCTCAGATCGAAAAGGGGACACATTGCGTCGAAATTGGTGATCTGCTCTCCTTGAACAAGCCCTGAAGAACCATTATCCCAGTCTCCTAAGCTAACGCTTCTACTTTGATTAGCTTATAATAAGGAACGGCATCACCTCAACAAAAATATTGATCCATCATGCATCGACAGTAGCTATAGCGCCTGTGAAACCTCGTTGTTGATGGGCCAATGAGCGAATCACATCGTCTAGAATGATTATCTGCTGCACTGGTTTCGTTTATCGCCATTGCCCACAGAACGCTTTTCCTATCCGGCCAATCGTATCCTACAGTACCCTACCGTGCTCATGATCTACCGTATCCTCCGTTCAGCTTACGCGGCCGACCTCTACTTCCTGCAAGAAGTGGACAAGAAGATGGCGTACCAGTACCTCCCGGCGCTCTTCAAGGAGAGAAACTACGACTTCGCCTTCCATCGGAAGTGCATGCAGGTACGGTAGGTTGGAGGTACCATAGTTGGGGGCGGGGTACGGTAGGGCAAGGATACGGTAGGATATAGGCACGGTGACTCATGTGAATGACCCAACGAATTGCAATAGATTCACAGAAGCTGTTAGTGTAGCCGGTAAAAAGTTTGTTTTATGAGATAAATTACACGCTTCTTTGGAGTTGCAAGGCTAAATTATCTATCGAAAAGCGGTTGAGGCTCTGATCTATAGTGGTCGAAAGTGGGACAACATGAAAATTTTAGATGAAAAATAGAAATGCAATTTGTATTCTCATCGTACACATTTGCGCTTCACAGTCTATTTACGTATGAAGGGATGATGATCGGACGATGCGTCCTTCACATCTCGTATCAAAAAATTAAAATAATCAATATACAGTATCCATCCAAATACCATCCTGCTCCAATCGCCAACTGATTTCATTCTTGGCAGGTCCGCGAGGGCTCGGGCATCGTGTGGCGCGCGGCGCGCTTCGTGCGGAAGGCGGACCGCTGCCGCTGGCTGACGGACCTGCTCGCGGACGAGGAGGAGAATGCGGACATACGGTGCGTGGTGTGGTGCGGGGGCGACGCTTACTAAACGTCGACTATGGGTATGTGCAAGGGATGTGGTCGGACGAGGAGGGAAATGCGGACATACGGTGGGTGTGTGGCGTGGTGCGGGGGCGACGTTTGCTAAACGTAGTGTTTTGGAAAAGTATTAGGAAGAGGTTTGGATGCGTGCATATGATTACTGTTTGCCAATTCCAATTTTCCAAATCTAGTCTATGAAGCACGAAAATTACTTGGTGCATCGATGTGGCCAATTCGAATGGCACACATGAATTGCGATGCCTTGTACGCACCAATTCATAGAGAGGTGCCGCATCATTTAGCACTTGCTACATCCTACGGTACTTCTATTCTACCGTAATCTCTGCTTCATAATACAGTAACCCTAGCCTACCGTAATCCCTCATCGATTGCAGCGAGCTGCTGTCGCGCGCTGCTCCCGAGACCGCCAAGTTCTTCCAAACCCGGCCGACGATCGTGCACGTGAGTGGTGTGGTGTGGTGTGTGGTAGTGGGCGACGTTTACTAGACGGCGGTTTAGCACATGATAAATGGATATCAATTGTGAGCAAAAGTTATCGCAGTTTTCTTTTTCGTCCAATACTTGGAGCATTAGTGAAACACGAATGTTACAAAGATTGAAATTTTAACACAGGAGCATTGAATTCTGTGATGTAGTGCATACGGTCGACGACGATTCCCAAACGTCGCCTTGCAGATCACGCAGCTGGCGGACGTGGTGACGGGCGACACCGTAATCGTCGGCAACACGCACCTGCACCACGACCCGAAGCACGAGCACTACAAGGTGGGTGGTCTGAGGGCTGGAGGGCTTTGAAAATAAAGGCAGTTGGTGATTACGAGACTTTACATCGGCTAAAAAAGGGCGACAGAGGACTAATGAAAGATGGAAACTAGTACTTCATTTAGACTGATCTCTGGTTGCTCTGACCAATCAGCATGTACTGTGATGACACTCTGATATCAAAGTTTGAAGTTCAGGATTGTCTCCCATCAAATGTAATAAATTCTGACGTGTTCTAGGCCCTGCAGACGGCTCTGGTCGCGAGGGAGCTGGCGCGCTGCGTGCGCGAAGCGGCCGCCGAGATGGCCGAGAAGAAGGAAGATGGAGATGTTGAGGTGAGATTGGGGCGCCAAGTTGGCCGAGGAAGCGGCGATTAAGGCTGATGAAAGGGCGGTGATGTGTCAGATGCAGTAATTAGTGGTTTATAAACGTGAAATGTACAAGAAACTGTTGAATCCGACCAGCTCCCTAGATGGGGATAGTCTGAAACGCATATCCGTGTGGTTTCAAACCGGTTGAAAGTGAATTTAGGGAAATTTGAAACGCGGAGAGTTGCGCTTCATCGGCTTGTCTAGCCATGGCAGGTATTGGAGATGACGATTAGTGATTGAGATCTCGCTTTCGAAAAATAATAATAATAATCGTAATTAATCAATTAGATTTCACAGACGCCCGCCCGTATCCGTGTTCTGCTCGGCACCGATCTCAACAGCACGCCGGACGCGGCCGCAGTGGCGCTGCTCAGGTACGGTAGCGGGTTACGGTAGTGGAAGGGATCAGGCTACGGTAGTGCTACGGTTGGCATATATTATAAAACAATGACGTTGCTGAGGTACGGTAGTCTATGGTAGACTGTAGGGAGCAGGGTACGATAGCCGGGTACGGTAATAATGCAATCTTGATGCTGGTTGTAAGTTTTGGTAGTATTAGTAGTGCTCTGGTAAGGAAATCGATATGGTTACGGTAGTTACTGGTTACTGTAGGCTTGTGGATACGGTAGCTATCAGCTTATCGATAATTGCAGTGGCCGGCCGATCGCGAAGGACGACGCGGTGTGGGCGGCGGACAAGGAGATGGGAGGTGCGGAAAAATGTATTTTCGAAATATTTTTGTTTTGGCAAGGATGATCTGTGTTTCACTGGCGTGGTTAGAGTAGGGTAGGTCTGTCGATGACAATTCGTGTAGTGCGTTCAGCTCTGAAAATCAAATTTGTTTCTGATAATTCTTATTGCGAAAGCGGAGATTAATCTATTTAATTAAAATTACCTGTTTTAAAAAGGCACGCAAGATGTGTGTACAATTGTTGTTCAGACGAAGCCCAAGCACGGAGAAAATGGGGGGTGGGGGCATTGGTATGAGATATGGCTACCGTCGTAGAGATACGATGGTCGGGTTACGGTAGTGTTACGGTAATCTTGCTTGAAGGAATGGAGCTGCGGCTGCCGGAGGAGCTGCGCGGCATGGTCAATCTGTCGGGCGCGCCCGACTACACCAACTACACGCTGCACAAGGGCATGGACGACGAGGGAGGATTAGAGGTGAGAGATTACGGTAGAGGGGTACTGTATCCGGACAGGGGCTTGTGGGTACTGTATGCAATTTGTGGGTATGGTAGGAGGATATTGTATCAGGGTTATAATGTATAGGTACGGTAGTTAACAAAACTACACCCTGCACAAGGGCATGGATGATGAGGGAGGATTAGAGGTGAGTGTACGGTAGAAGGGGTACTGTAGCCGGATGGGAGTGTATCCGTACGATAGTAGTAAAGCTACAAAAGAGTATGCACTGTTCCATATTGGTCCAAGTTGATTCGTCGGATGATCGCTGCACAAATGTTGCGGGTGCAAATTGGGATGCGGTTTCTAGGTGATTCTGATTGTGAGCGTGAGTCCACCACCTGTGGCAGTACAGTTTCAGGGAATGCGCTAGTGCACGTGAAGTTAGATGTGAACAATTTCTGTGGGTTTGATATTTGAAAAATAGATAACATAGTGATAGAATAAATAGATAACAATTAGAATATCTGATATCTAAATAATTTCGGGATACGGTAGTCAATTGATAATCCGTTGCAGCAGAAGGGCTTCGCTGGCTGCATCGACTACATCTGGGCGTGCGGCGTGGAGACGATTGCGGTCGCGCTCCAGCCGAGTGTGCAGGAGGTACGGTAGAATTGGGATACGGTAGCGTTACGGTAGTCTTGTCGGAAGTCAGGATTACGATGTAGCAAGAAAACGATACAATGGAAGTTATTGATCAAGTGAGCGGTAACTTTCACTTTGTTCGTTCGTGTTTCACTGGTTTTACTTAGGCCGAGAGTTTGGTAGATTTGCGATTTCACCTCATGATGGTCTGAACTACTTTTCTTACAATTTGCATTTGTGTACACATGTACAGTAGGCTTTTTATACGGTAGTCGACACGGTAATTATCTTTTTTCCCCTCAGATCGAGCGACACACAGCGCTGCCCTCGCCCCGCGCCCCCTCCGACCATCTGGCTGTCGTGCTCAGCGCCAAATACAGTTGCTGAAGAGGCTACCGTATACCGTAGTACTACCGTACCCCCTCAGTATCATAGGACTACCGTAATCCCTTTCGTACACTATTGATCCACCGATGATTGTGATACAGTATGTACAGTACACTATTGACCTGTTTGAATGAGATACCGTATCTCTCTCCCTATAGTATCTCGCGTTTGATTTATTGATTTCTTTGTTATTGTTTTCAGCTATGTGCATCTAGAATATGTTTTGAGTAATTATGGGTATTGATTGAATCTGAGCGAAACTTTCATTGTCTTTGATGACCGGTGTTATACAAAAGTTTGTCCGAAAGTTATACCAAATATATATGGGAAATAAATGGTTGTAAATGGTATCTCTGCATTGCATATCGTAACTATTCTTTATTTCTTCTAAAATCCTCTTTTCAAACAATCAATATTGCATACAACCAAATAAATAAAGCTAAGCTTTCTTTGTCCGTTTAAAAATACAGAAGCGAGGTGGTCTGAATGAGAAAGAAACGGAAGAGTGAAACCTCGAGGGGGAAAAGCCGATAAAACTAATCAATAACCGGTACCGTAACGGTGATGTCAGGGAAGAGTGGCAGGTTACAGGGCCTATCAGGGTACTGTATCCAGGGGGCAGAAGGGGGGATACGGTAGTACAAGAGGGTAAGAGTCGCGGGATACCTGTAGCAGGCTATACAAAGGTTAGTCTGACTCATTTACATAATTTAGTAAATATAAAACTAATAAGGCACAATCAAGTAAGGGCGCTAACAATCACACCTATCACAGAATGGTCTGGAAATATCGGGTTACGGTAACAATGATGATACTGTCATTGGGAATGGTGAGAGGCGCTTGGCATTTGGAGGTAACTTTGAGCGAAAGAATGCAATCGGTTGTAGGCATCTACCGTATCGTGTTAGGGGGTGATAACGGTAGCTACTGTAATCGACGCAGGTATAATTGATATAAAACTCTTTGAAACTGCACAATACAAACCACTCTAGCCTATGTAACATTTTCCATAATACTATTCAAACTACGGCAAACGGGTTTGGGATTACGGTAGACACGTAATGCGAAAAAATCGATAGGATAAGTGCTTGTGAGCAATCATCTAACAGTAATCTTAACGGAATGGCATTAGACAGCGGGGGCATGACTAGAGGAGGGAAAAGGTGGGGTGAAGGGGGTTCGGAACCCGTGTTATGGAATGAGGAGGGAGGGGTTACTGTTTGCGGCAGGCCAATCGACGAGTAGGCGGAGCTGCTACTTTCTGTGCGGCTTGCTCATCGGCGATTAGGTTCTAGAATAAAAACGATGTCACCAAAATCGTAATCTTCTATTCGCCAGTGCATTCATCATACACAAGAAACACCGAGTCAACTAGTAATCGTCAGGAAGCTTCAGCTTCTAATAACTAACTAATGATCGTTTTACATATTTACAACACTAATAATTTAATTAATTAATTAAATAGCACCCACTTTGCAGTGGCATTGAAGTGGACGTCGTCCTTGCCCTGGTTCGCCCGCGCCGCCTCCATGGCCACCTCCAGTTGGGAGTGACCGACCTGAGATTGATTTAATATTTAGTATTTAGCAAATATTTTTTCCAATAATAATTTTCGATTGATTCGATTTAAATGTTTGAACAAACTATGTCGTAGAAATCAGTTCGTTCGGCACACCACTACCTACATATTATTCGTGAAACAACCAACTCCCGGGTGGATATTAATTAGAAAAAAGCTCTATGTTCCATTAATATTATCAGTTCGTGGTTCCAGGTATATACTGTAGGTCAAAACTACCGTACCTCAACGGGCAGCGATCGATCGACGCCGAACGCGCGCAGATGGTAGATCATGTACTCGAGCACGTACCTGGGCAAATTATTGATTTATTGATTGACAAACTTGGAAATTTTATTGAAAAATCAGAGGAATTGGACATCGTTCATCTATGTTTCATGTAATTGATAAGTGTAGGGCAGAGAGTGGTGTACAATATTTCACCTGGAAGCAGGCTGAACAAGTAAATTTTCCAACTATTGTATTTTAAAACGGCCCTAGCTAATCTAGGCTTCACGCGGTCCCCAAGAGCAAGTAAGGAAGCAGCAAGCAGTCAGTGTCAGATGTTGAGTATGAAAATAACAATCAGAGTTCGACATACTGGTAATCATAGGTGCCCGGGACACTCTCCGGGGAGTGCCCATACGTATGGGCACTCCCCTACCCATGTATAGGGAAACATGGTCCAAAATGAGTAGGTAGGTCATGGTGGGTCATGACCAAGTACCGTACCCAATCGAACCTACAGTACCCCTAGTTACCGTATATGACTACCGTAATGCTCAGCTATCACGAACTGACTTTATTGATTTTTACCCACGTATAGGGGGTCATGGTCAGATATCGGTCTTGGGTCATGGTGGAACTTGTCCCTCAAACATATCCCAATGTGGCCTACAGTATGCCATTATCGATTTTCGGTTACAGTAACCCTACCGTACCCGGTTCGGTGGGTCAACCGTTTTATCCTTGGGGCACACTTTTGCTAAAGTGTCTAGAATCGATCGCAAAATTATTCTACCGTAATCTACAGTATGCTACCGTATCCCTGACTACGGTATCGCGGTTGGGCATCGCGAACTGACTTTTTTATATTTTTCGTTCTAAAAATCCGTTCTCTGTGCCTAAATGCATAGTTTGTCGATGGAATTTTTTTTGGGTACCGCACAAAACCCTACCCTAATCCTACCGTACCCCGGTTCGGCGTGTCAACTATTTTAGCCTTGGGGCACACTTTTGCCAAAATGTCTCAAATCGATCTGAAAATTTTTCTACCGTAATCTATCGTATCCCTGACTACGGTAATCGCAGTTGGGAATCGCGAAATGACTTTCTTCAAAGTGTGTTTAAAAAATCGATTCTTTGCATTTTTATGGGTAACTCCTCGAGCAATTTTTTAAGAAAATATTTTTAACCCGAAATCATTGCCTAGTGGCTAACGCGATTGGCTGCTAATACGAAGGTTGGGGGTTCAAATCCCGAGGGTGTCAAATATTTTTGCCATAATTTATCGAGTTCAGGGAAGACATCCCGGAGGTAAGGTATGTTCCCACCGTTGCCCAAACTACCATAATCAGAGCATCGTGAACTGGATTTTTCCAAAATGAGTTTAAAATTCGATTCTTTGTATATTGATGAGAAACTCATCGAACATTTTTTTTACATTGGCCATAGCAAATATAATACAGCTGGCTGAAGAATTAGACTATCTAATTTAGATGAAAAATTCTCGAAACTTCGAGAACGTCTCACACATTATTTTTAAAGTGCTCAGAAAAATTTTCAAGGCCCAATAAATTTCGCAAACACCTTATGAATTTTATACTGCACCAAAGTGGATTCTAGAAGCTAGGAAATATTTAATAGGTCTTATATAAAATTATATCGGTTCTGGATATTGTGCCCATACGTATGGGCACTCCCCGGACACTCTCCGTGGGCATCTATGCTGGTAATCGTCTCTTCATTTCGCACACTCTCTCGTCACTCTGGCCTGGCCGACGAGAGAGTGTGAGAAATGAAGAGACGATTACCCGTATTTCGAACTCTAATAACAATGTATTTGTCCACATGGGAAAAGAGTTGACTACAAAGTAGAATTTTAAATTTGTCCGAGTCTTTCATGTTTACCTAGCCTGCCGACTTCAGCACAATTCCATACGACCAATTCTACCCTTACGAGCTGCTCATAATGTATTGGAAATCACATTGCAAAAGAAGTCAACCTGCAACTTTCATGTTTGGCTGTCCCTAGACCTATCTTCGTAACACGTTGGAGCAATTCCATTGCTGGACTTTTTCAGAAATAAAATAAGCAATACTTACATCAGATTGGCGTTGACGTAGTGGAAGGAGATGGCGTAGTCGGAGCAGCACGTCGGACCCTGCGAAGATTCTGGTCAAGTACTGTAACCTGACTTTGACAAGACACTCTGCTAGGATCCGGTCTTATCTTGCTCACTGTTTCATCTTTTTCGAACTACGATCATTCGCGTTTCACACTCGACTCAAATAACGTCATTGATAGGGCATTCTCGATACCGATGACGAGTATCGAGAAAACAAACAATGCTGAATCAATCACTGCATGCCTCGAACAAGGTTCATGGTGAAGTACTCACAGTACCTACTACAGAACCCTCGAAAAAAAAGACCGTACCTGGTCCATGGGGTAGTATGTTTTGTAGCACCAGAACCCAGCTATTCTACCGTACCCTAACCAATAACCTCAGCTACCAGTACCCCCAATCGATATCCGGATACAGTACCCTCAGCTACCGTACCTGGTCCATGGGGTAGTAGGTGTACTGCCAGAACCAGAACTTGGGGTCGATGTGGCCGGGCGAGAGATGGTGCTCCGGCACGAACGGCATGAATCTGGAAATCATTAAATTTTAATACCCGCAAACTATTAACACTAATAATTTCCTAGTTGATACTATCATGTTATTCGTAAAATCCGACGATTTCACTTCGAGTATTTTATCTTGCAAATCAAAACTGATTTAATCTAAAAGTCCCCAGGCAGATTGATGTTTGCCAACAATTATAAAACTTATCCGAACCGCATGGGATCAGTGTCGATCCAGAATAGATGACAAAAATACAACAATCTCTATGCCAATTATAATCGAATTTAGTGAAACTGTGCAACTTCCCGTACATTCCAGCAGATCAAGTTCCTTCGTTTATAACCCCTTCCCCCATTCTACCGTACTCACCGATGATGCCCATCGGCGTCTCTGCTGTCGCCCGCGCGCACGCCCACCTTCTCCAGGCACTTGCCCATCTCCGCGTCCTCCGCGCCTGAATCAGGGTGTGGATTACGGTAACCAATCGATAATCATTAATCGATCGTTAATCTATTCATCAGACACAGGGATTGGGATTGGGCACGGTAGCTAACGGTAATCGATCGATACTCTGCTGCAACACTATAGAGCTCGTGAATACTCTAGGTCTATCGATATCCGACTACTGTGGGTGGTCTAGGATATCGATTATATTTTCTTGACCTACCTCCGTGGTTCTGCGAGCACAGCTTCTTGTTCGGCAGCGCCTCCTCGACGAATCTAAAAATATAAATATTTTAGGGAAGTCTGCAGGCTTCAAATCACTCTTGCCAATTCAGCCCGGCATATGGAGAACGGGTGCAACACGAGAGTGCGATGTTGCAATTGCTTGAAAACATTTTCACCCATCGATCCAGTCTTATTGTTTTATGGAACCCGGAAATGCTTAATGAAATCGAAAAGAACAAACCAGTTGAGAAGGTAAAGTAGTTATGCAGCTCGAGATCGCCTTGTTGAACTTTTCAGACAGAACAAATTCATCCATCGCACTATTATGACTGCTATAGCTCCTAGTTCCTTTTGAATCAAAATCAGAAAATATCAACTAGACGAGAGGTTAATGCACTCGTGCGGCTCGAGATCGCCGGGAGAAACATTTCAAATTTTAGACTAGTCTACAGCGTACATGTATTGAATTCGACAACCAGCGTTGATGATGATAGTTTCGCGCATCCCAAATGCATCTGGCTATGCGTTGCTCAAAATCCGCACGGTGTGTCGAGGCAAGATGAAGGGGTTGTAATATTGTTTCTCAATCGACGTATTGATAACCAGCATCCTTTTACGCCTATGTCATCCCACTGCCTCACCAACCCACCTAGTCCACCTCTCCCAGTCAAACATCTTCAGCGCCGCTCCGACAGGAAGTAGCCCACTTAGCTCACTCCCTACCCCAAGTTCAAAGATCAAAGATCAAAGACCAAAGACCAAATACCACTCACTTCTTGAGTGCCGTCCTCGATAGAATGTATCCCACCTAGCTCACTTCCTCCCAAAGTTCAAAGATCAAAGATCAAAGACCAAATACCACTCACTTCTTGAGTGCCGTCCTCGACAGAATGTATCCCGCTCCTCCGCTCATGTAGCCCTGCTTGGTGAACGGCTTGAACTTGCACCCGAAGTAAATCGGCTCGGCTGCAAAAATAAGGAATTCAAGCAGCTCCCTTTTTGCATCACATAGTACGAATTGGACTTTTATCGAAAAAAAAAATATTATAAGAATCACCCTCTCCACTTTTGTGTCTCAAGCCCCTTTCATTTGCTCGGGGCTGTGACCGTGATTGATACGATTCCTCCCCTGTCCTCCAAAATCCAAAACTATTTTAAGCCCGGGACTATGAGAAACTATCATAATTCCATCAACCGGGCGAATGGGGCATGGATGCCTACATAAAAGATCAAAGACCAGAGACGAAAGATCAAAGATCACTTACAGGGCGAGTGCGGCAGGAGCATGTAGCGGAGATTCTCGACGATCACGTAGGTGTCGTCGTCCGCTTTGAGGAACCAGTCGAAATCTTCCTGAAATTATTTTATATTCGAAAAGAAAAGGGAAATAGGAGCAGTCTTGGGCAAGATTCGCTAGCGTATTTCGTACCCGCAAAAGAGGGTACAGGAGACACCAACCACATCGTGGTCTCATTGTCAGCCAATTCTCAAATCAAACAAAGACGCTTCCTTTTTGATTAATGGTTTTTGATTTGTGATTTTAACAATAAATAATAAATTGATAATGCCACTCACCAAATGGTGGTTGTTCACTTACTATATCTAGGTTGCAGGCTATTTTCAAATCAAACAAAGACAGTATCTTTCTGATTGATGACACGGATGTTTTAAAAATAAATTAATAACTATTAAATAATCAACTCACCAAGTGGTGCTTGTGCAGCCAGGTGAAGCTGGCCTTCGTTTTCGCCCAGAGGTAGTCGCGGCCCTGAATTAGGGTAGGATTATAGTAGGATCACTGGACGAAAGAATCACTACTTTAACAGACACAAGACGAAACCGCGTTGCATCGTCGCTACTACTTCGAGGCAATCTCGGTAGAGTAATACGAGTGGCGAAGAGACCAAAAAAAAAACGAAAAGGGCCGAAGTCTTAATTTCGCGTTTCACCTTCTCTTCATTTCATTTGCACCAACGACCATCACTGATTTTACGACGCCTCCGATTACAATACATAACAATCCATCATCCAAAGTTGCCAAGCAGACAAGGACCCCTAAAGTACGAAACCCCTGATCCCATCTTCCCAATGTACCGTAATCTCATCCTAACATACCTCGGGTATGCACAGGCCTACACGCCAATCTACCTACCGTACCTAATCTACCGTAACCCCCTTGCCCTCCGCCTCCACTACCGTACCTCGGGTATCCACAGGCCTGTACGACTACCGCATCCCCAAAGTACCGTAATCTCCCCCTACCGTACCTCGGGTATCTGCAGATCGATCGACGGCAGCGAGGGGTCCTCCGCGGACGACATGAACACGAACTTGTTACAGCTGCAAATCAATTTGTTGGTAATAATGAATTTTAGCGGGAGAATATTGAACGACATTGGACATTGCAGAAATGTCATTCTTATCAAATCTTATTGATGCCTCAATAACCCTTGTGCAAATTTTCAAAATACAAAGAAACTACACCACTCACCGCTTAGCCCACGTGATTTATTCCCATTCTAGTACCTACATCACGCACCAACTCCTCCTCAATTCGTAATCTACACCACTCACCGCTTGGCCCACGTTGCTTTCACGTGCTGCGCGCGGTTCTCGTGGTTCTGCTTGCCGGTGAGGATCCAGCAGAAGATGCGCACCTTCCCCGCGATCTCGCGCGCCAGCCGGTCCTCGTCTGCAATTGGGGATTTGCACCGGGCACTATATCAATTTATCATTTTCATACATGAAAAAGCTAGTCGAAAGCTACCTGGAATTTAAAAACATACCCCGCTTTCGAGGTTTCCGTGAACAAGGCATGTAACCTACGATTCGCAAACACACCCGGCATTCTTAGAATTAGTCGGTTTGCAAGGTCTCTTTCATTAACACACCCCGCTTTCGATGGATTTTGTCACCTAACTTTGTCATGTATGATCATTTTCACGATCCACTAACGACTTCGTCTGCAATTGGGAATGTTCACGGTGCACCAATACAGTATTGAAGGCAATTTGGGATTCAAACCGTGCACAGAATTGTGCCTGGTTCAAACGAGTTCTTATTGCCAGCAATTCGTGAAATGTTCCCGAATATGAAACCATTGGAAATAGCTAGCTTACGTCATTTATACATTAGAATATTGACAATAATAGTTGTACGACAATCAGACAGGTTTATTGTCTCTTTGCAAAGCTAGCTCAACATATGAACCCTCTGCAACCGTAACAATCCTGGCTGAATATATCAACTAGAAGAATCCTTCTTATTCTGAGAAAACAAATTCCAATTTATTTACGTTATTTGTAAATTATTAAATATTCTCACCATCATGATGATGGCTGCTGCCGTTGCCGTGGAACTCGAAGGCCTGGGCGGGCGCCTCCCGATCGTCCACTTCCTGGGCAATTATTTAATTTATCATAAGTATTAAATTTATTTATAATGTTACGAAATTAAAGGGAATGTCGCTTCCCTAATGTTATTATATTTTATCGTTTCAATATTTTATTTGAAATTATTAACTTGTTTCGGTATTTCCACCGGCCATGAAATTGAGATACGATGCAATTTCTAGGAGAACTACGAACAGTGCAACTGCAAGCTCACAAGCCGCTTGTCCGTCAAACTGGGCACAATCGTTACTAGGTGATTCTCGCTCCCACTGGTCCTACTTCTTGCACCTGATTCGTGAATGAACGATTCAGGGCTCTTTGATGGTCAATAAAATCACAATCTATAAACCTTGCTGCAGAAACCCCAAGGCTTACTTCCTGGGGATATTTAACTTATTATTTAATTTTATCTTGTCACCAAAACCCATCGTCTATTGCACTGATATTTTTGGTAGAGAAATGCCAATATTGCAACCGCAAGCGCACAAGTCACCCGTTTCTCGTCAAAATAGGCATAATCGCAACTAGGTGAATTGCGTTCCCACTGGTCCTACATCTCTCACCTGATTCGCGCAGGGACGATTCTTGCGACTCAGTATGTCAAAAAAATATCTAAAGTTTACCACAAGACCGCCAATACGCAATTTACCTGCTTAATTCATTTAATTAATTAAATAAATAACAACAATAACCTCATAACCTCATCCGAGTCGCCGCCGTGAAATAACTGCCTACTGTAGGGCGCACCCGCAAGTTTGAAAGCCACATTTTTTTCAGTCAACCTCGCAAAATCGCTACTAGGTGCATTTAGCTTCCACGAATTCTACATCTCACACTTGACTCACGAATGAACAATTCTGGTGATTCAGTTGGTCAAAAAAAAACTCTAAACGTTGCTACAAAGCAACCATTTCGTATACAATTGTTATTTAATTTTATTAATTTAATTGATTAAATAAATAATAGTACTAACCTCATCCGAGTGCGCGTCGCCGCCGTGGTTGTGGTCGTCGCCGGACGTGCGGCCCGCTCTCAATCTGGAAAAGATAATTGATTGTGAAAGATCAAAGATCAGGAGGCCCGCCCTCATCTGGAATAGTTTATCGATTTCCAGAGATCAAAGATCAAATTTCATCTCTGTTTTATCAATTTACTGCATCATAAACAATTTGCATTATTATGAACGGCTATTTCATTCGCATTAGATCCCTCGCGTCATCGCTTGTCCTATACTAATCGAGAATCTGTGAATCACCAGGTTTCCCTTGATCATTTTCCTTTTTTTTACCGAAGCAGTCCTCACACTGCTTCCCACACTACTCCCCTTCCCTTAAAAGGATTTCGCATCGGCAAAGCGCCGGGAAATTCTAGCTCAATCCACCCCGATCCTCGCTACTGATTTTGTTTTCAACCCATATATTTCCGTATGTATGTCACATGCGCAGTATTTCCCTCTAGACAACATGCGCAAACGTGGAGGGAGAGATCAGCGGGGTCGGGGAGCTATTCAGGAGTGTATTGCGGAGTGCCAACACGACTTCTTCGGCAAACAGAGAGAATAATGGAGGGGGAGAAATGCACACCTTCCAGGAGGAAAGTCAAAACAAAGTTATTATCCGAATGGTAAACTACTAATATCTGGACGTCGCAACATGATTATTATTTGTTGTTACCAAGGAGTACTGACCACCAACTAACCCGTAATTCCTGTGATTCAATACCACGATAAAACCCACTTATCACTGGCTCCGTCCTTGCCCGAGTAGGGGAACACGACCAGCTCGGCCACTGAACCGTACCCGCCCGCCGGCGGTTGGAAGAACAGCGAGATTACGATACCGACTGGAACGAAAATCGATATTTGAGAAGTACGGTAGTCGGCATTTCTCTCTGAGTACGGTATGTCATCCGTGCCTTACGCCCAGCATATAATAGCCTCTACTAGAAGAGTTGTTCTTTGACCTCACGAAATACCATCGCATCCCATGTTTCACGCATATCACAAGAAGAAAAGAAATACAATATTTCTGATTCCTTCATGGGTTGAAGTTCCAATTACTAATCTAATAAATCATACTCCTTCTTATTAGATACAAAACTGACGCAGCACTCCAATGGCAATGTAGAGCGCCGGCGAGATGCGAGGCCACCCGCCCATCGTGCGATTACGGTAGGGCTGCAATCCAACTATTGATTTTTATGATTTCGAATTTGTTTGTTTGCCAAAACTATTGTGGATTACGATAGGGCTATAGGAGATTTATTGATTTGTATGATTTGAAAATTGCATGCCAGATCGAATATCATTTAAAAAATTTCGGTAGAGCTACAGTTGATTTATTTTTTTAGTTGGAGATTCTAAGTTTCAGATCGATTATATCCGATCGGGATTCGGGCAAAAACATTCATATTCAAGTTCTATCCAACAATTTGGACATACATCTAAATCGCTTTCAGTGATCAGTTAGCTCAGCGTTTGTTTTCTCTCCTAAATTCAATCGAAAAATAAGCAGGCATCTACTGCCTGCACAGCTACTACAAGATCTCGGGATTCGAGCTAACGACAATTCCTCTGCAGAACTGGTATATAAAAAATTTGAAATAACTCATAATTGGCAACTCCGTGTTTCACGCCCACTACAAGCTCTCGGGACTCGTGCTAACGACAATTCCTTGTCAGTCTTGTCCTAGTATATAAAAAAAACATAAAAGACAATTTATCCCAGCCTACTAAGAGAAACTCAGTCGCATATTGGGGGGACAAACAACAAAAAAAAGATGACTCACAATTTATCCAAAGTACAGCCGTGTGTCTGCTTGACGTCCTCTATCTGAATCGCCTTCTGAATCCGACGTCGTCGAGGGCTCACCGGGACATCTGCAGAAAAATTAATTACCATTATTTTGCGAACAATAATATACACAAATTCAGCAACCGCGACAAATTGATTCAAAAAAAGCAAAAATAGAAGGTGGACTGGACTAGTTACAAGGGTGTTTCACGATTGGGTCATAGGCGAGGAAGAGTTGATAAACGTGATTTTGTCGCCGTCATGTATGGAAAAATGTAAGCTAATCATCAAAACGTATAGGATCTCCATGGATTCTACACATCGAACACTATTAGACAGTCCGCTCTCTTCATTCCACATGCTCTTTCGCTTTCCCTGCTCTCCAAACGGAGTCTGCCCTTCTACACCTCACCCTCATCATCCCCCTGCTCTCTCGCTATCTCTTCCCACAAAAAAGGAATTCGCCCCTGCACTTCTACGCCAAACATCAGGAACATCCCCAGGGGATCAACGAGCTCAACGGAGTGCTATTTGAGAAAGATTTGAAAATGTTGGACTCCGGTGATGTCAGGTTTCTACTTTGTCATATGATCACAGATTTCGCTCGAGAGCGATTTTCGTCCGATTCAACCTCACACGTCATTACTCGGCAAGTGATACTGCGCTGTGTTCGCTAGAGGGAAAATAGCGCCCCCATGATTCTCTTCATTTTGCGCACACTATCACTCATTTCAAGCGAAGAGCATGTAATCGATGCTCTACCTCTCCAAACTGTATACACTATCAATCACTCTGACCCTTGAGGTAAGTTCACTAGAAGGAAGAGTCGGTGTATCTCACACTCTCCTACTCTATCACTATCTCTAACCAGCGAGGTTAGTGATACACCCCTCCAATAAGTAGAGGTGAACGCGTGAACAAGCACATGCAAAAAAAGGGGACAAATGATGTGATCACGCACCCTCACAAGAACACCCATACAAGGACATCTTTTCATGCTCTGTTTCTCTCTACCCTCTCCATTTCACACAGTCTCTCGCCCCTTCGTCAACCAATAAAACATGCTTAATGAGAAGTACATTGGCAACGCTACTTGTCATAGAAACGCACTAGAAGAGATCAGGAGATCAGTCCCTTCTAAGCCGGAATACAGCATCAGAATCAAGATCCGAAGTGTAGAATCAGGATTATAAGGTAGAACAGCACTCCGATAAGTCATAAACACTTTCAAGAATGTAGCACCTTGAATGAAAAGGAAGAATCGCGCTTCGATAGTCCATAAATACTGCCCATTCAGTGTCAGTATTCCGCTGGCAGTGGTGCATGGAGTGCCAATAAACACTCCCTTTAAGTGCTGTCACGCGCTCTTTTTCTCCCTTTCTTCAATAATCGAGGCCCTTGGAGCTAATCAACTGTTGGCCAATCGATGAGTGAATCTCCGTTCTTAAATAGTTTCTGATACCTGAGCGATCAAGAAATAATCACTCAAGCTGTCTACAAGGAAGTATATCTGCACGTTGAAACCTAAACGCTACATGAAATCAAGGACTCAAAATGGCGATCGATAATATCATAACTGTTCTCTACGCGATGGGACCGATGGCTTTTTTTGTGATCAAATATTTTCTTGAGTACACCTTTTGGGCAAGGTAAAATTGCTCAAGCTATCTGCAAGAAAAGATATCCACCCGTTGCAACCCCAACAAACCGTGAAACCACAAAAAAAGATCAATACTACCGTAACTGCGCTACCATCGCTGCAGGACCTAACTGCTCCATTTGTCAGGGAGGGCGCGCAATCTCTCAATCAAGGCCGTTCGCACATGGATTGGAACAGACGGACCAGGAAAAAGCGGCAGTATCTTCACTTCACCTTATCTCTCGCCAGTCAGAGAAACGAGAGAGCATGGCGATTGAAGAGAGTCAGGACATTGCTAAAAAAGGGTGGAAGAAGGAAGGAAACGAGCAGGGAAGATTGTCTCGCTTGTGCGCACTCTCACATAGTACAGGGATGAAAGAGGAGGAAAGGGAGGATGGAAGGGGAGGGAGATAAGGTAGGGGTGAGTAATGCTCGAGAGCATGAGGATAGTGTGAATAATTCAACGAAAATACTTGCTCAAAATTGTCTGTGCTTTAGTCTTGGGATTATACTTAACGACTGAGACCTCGATGCACCAAGAGTGCAAATCATAGGACATATGCAAGACGACGGATGCAAAAGTAGGATGGACCGAAGGGTGAAAGATAAGGTTGGTGTGAGTAATGGTCGAGAGCAGGCGAGCAGTATGAATAATAAGTCAGTGACAAACAAAGAAATCAAGGAGCGTCTACCTAAATTCCACAGACATACACAATCTCGAATACATCATCGACTCGCTTCCATTAGCGCTTTCATAGATTTAAAATTATCCAGGCGCCAAGGGAAACTAATTGTAAATCAAGCGGCCCTAACAAATAGTCCGGATAATATAATTACTCTATACGAGGATGAAATTACAACATCATTTCAATTAGATTGACCGATAGTACTGAGGTTGAAACCCGAACGCACCTAAAATACAAACCCAGTTCATGATCAGTCATTCGAATGGAACATGGCAAAGAAATAATCGGCATGGCGTATCGATCTATTTTTGCATTACTTCCGCACGTCACATCGCTCATGACTGCTCAACACGAATATACCAAACCATTGAAACCTCGACACTTTTGGTGAAATTACGACAAAATTCAATTACGAATGGCTCCTACTTACGAAATGTGCGCCGTATCGATATTATTTGAAAGCGGTCACTGTAGAAAACATCGCTCATGATCACTCATCTTGAATATACCAAATCTTTGAAACCTCAACAGTTCTGGTGAAATTGGGATTACGTTCAATAGCGACTGGCTCCTACTTACGAAATGCCTGCCATATCGATAATATGTTCAAAACAACAACCGCTAACTGCATCGCTTATGATTGTTCATCACGATTCAACCAAACCGTTGAAACCTCAACACTATTGGCTAAACTAGCGAATAGCTCCTACTTACGAAATGCCTATCGTATCTCAATATTATTGGTGAACCTCACAGTGCCAACACTTCACACTCCTCTCTAGCGCCTTTAGTGAGTGATCAACGGTCCAATCCTCCTATCCTTCGCCAGTCAGGCAGTGCGAGAGACCAGGCAAAACGGAGAGAGTCATAACTCTGTCCCTACACCGCACTGATAAGATAGCCGCGGTCCCGAGGCGAGGACGTGGCAATCAATAACTGCAGGGATGCTGTACCATTCGCTAGCAAACTGACGAATACGGTAGCTCAACAGAATCGATTGAAATAATACGGTCGGTCGACAGGGGATACTGTACCATTCGATAGCAAACTGACAACGGTAGCGCAACAAAAATCGATAAAATGCGAATCCGACGACCTTTAACGGCTTCGGCTTTGCGTAATCCGCTCAGAGGAGGAGACGGAGGGGGGCAAGTGGAATACCCTTACTGAATCCCCTTTAAATCCCCCTACGAAGAGAAATACAACGGACAAACCGTTCAATGGCTTGTTCAAAATAACAGTGCTCTATTTTCCAATACAACTTACTTAGCGCAAATACGCAAAATTATACGTTAAAAAATAGGCATTTAAGGTCTATTTGACGGCATAATGTCCTACAAGAGAGGGAAAAGGGCAACCGTGTTTCAGTGGTGGAGCGATATCTGTGTTCAATGCGAGCCAGGCGGATTAGTGTTTCACACGGGCGAGCGGAGCGAACAAAGCTACTGAGAAAATGTGTGTGCAAGCAACGTTTGGAGAAGGATCGGCGGAGGGCGAGAGGTGAGAGAGATTTTCACTTTTTGGAGAAAAAATCTTCTAAATCTCTTCGATTCTCACGCCTTTCGGTGCTAGACCAACAATAGATCACTCCAATTGAAGAGACGGAAGAGCAAAATGAGAAGCTCGAGACGAGAATGAAGAAAATCTCTCTTCAATTTCCGCAATTTTTCGATAAATTTCCACCACTAGCGCTTCAATCGACAGACACCTGTACTAACTCAAGAAGATTCCTCTCACCAATATGGGGGAACCATCAAAAAGCTGAGCGCGCAAAAAGTGAGATGTGCAGATGTGTCAATACTGAACTATCTCAATTCACACTGAGCTTTATCCGGTCAGAGCAGCGAGAGATAATGGAAAAGCGAGAGATTCAGACCATTCCGCTTCCTTGTCGTCTCCTTTACGTGGATTTGCAAGCACCTTGCCAACCCCATAACATCCGAAAAATGGAGCGACAACCAGCCATCAAAAGGGGGAAATCGTAGAGAATAGGGGAAGTAGTGGAACCAATGCCGATAGTAAATGCCCACCTATACAATAAAACTGCTCAAAACGGTGTTTAACACCCGGTAGCTGATACAGTTCCACAAATGTAACGTGCAAATCAGAGATAACAATCAATGTATGATGCCCGTCAAAACTGAAACATCACAATGAAGCATGAGATGTTACCAATCGCCGGAGACTTCAAGATATGATCGACCACGCCTATTCCTCAGGAGCATAACGAAAGGTTGAAACATCAATGCTCCAAGTGACAGAGAACCGCTTGCCCTACAACCTCTGCACTGTTTTACGATAAAACTGCGTACATTGCGCGCTAGCACAGTTACACGTATTGAAACATTGGGAACAATCACTGATCTACCATCATTTTTTGGCCAAATTTAAACATCATTCATAACCGCCACACCAGTTACTAAAGATGTTATCCGGATGCTGAAACGGTAATGTTCTAGGAAAAAGAAGTGCCTCGAACGAGGCTAAACGACTCTCGTCTAAACACAGGGGCGCATCTGGTCAGAATTTGGGGAGACTAGCGAGAATTCGGGGTAACACTCTAGCATAAACACATCGTGCAGAATATCGATCTGCTAAATAATCCGCAACTTTGAAACCACAAATAACGCAAAAATGAGTGTCAGATGTATGACTAATTTTGGCAAAGCTAAAAAAAATAGATAAAACGATGACGTTTTCCCAGAACAGAAAAGCAAAGATGCAAATAATTGATATGACGCGGCGCGCATGCTTGACCCTGCGAGCAATGTGCAACGCATGTGAACAATAGGGAGTGAGGGTCGAGAGGGGAGGAGGCAAGGGATAGTAGGGTCGGCGCTAGACTTGCGGGGGCAGAACAACGGGGAATGTGGGGTAGTTGTGATATATCGGTGAAGAGCAGAATCACTATCACTATACTGTTCCCATAAATATCATATCCCCATGGTGGAACGTCAATGCTACAGTATCTTGGAAAACTCGCACAAGCTAACAACCAGGGAAATTAGAGCGATTGTGGAAGAAACAGATGTATGGAATATTACCCCCATACTCATTCACAAGATGATAACTCAAAGTTGAAATGACAATGTTCAAGGAGAAAGAAAACGCTCAAATTTCCGGATGCAACAGATAGGGTAGACTTGAGGGGGCAGTACAATGCAGGGAGTGAGATGCGCCTATTAAATGGCACGAAAAGAACGACTGTTTATCAGCGCCATGCCGTTTGCTCAAGATTAAATCCTTATGTCGAAACGGGAATCCTACAGGATCCAGATTCTAGAAGACTCAGAAATTAAACATGCAACGACTTGCGGGGGCAGACGAACAACAGAGAATTGTACTTATAGGTGATCGGTGAAAAAGTCTGCTTCACTACCGCCTCATAGTTTCCCCAGGAGCATAAACCTATATTGAAACGGCAAAATTCTAGGGAGTACAATTTGGGATGCAACGGATAGGGGCGTTGTGGGGCAGAAGAACAACGGACGGGAATGCGCGAGTGAAATCAATGTGCACTACTCCTCTCGCCTCTTCCTTTTCACGTCTGTGCACTAGAGGGCATGTCAAACGCAGTAGTACTCACTAATGTTACAGAGTATTCGACCCCCGACTAGACCAGAAATCGCGTAACAACGAGTGGAATACGTCTAGCAAATCGTGATAAGATGCAATTAGCGCTGCATTTGGAATGAAGTGACTGGCCACTATTCGTTATCCGAAAAAGTGTACTGCTAGAGGACAAATCAGAACCTTGAGTTGCCAAGGTATTACAATTGTGACTAACTGCACAATAGCTAGTTCTACAAATTATTGCATGTTAGGCATTTCTCGACCAACAATCACGCATAAAGTCACCGCGTTAAACTCGGGAGAGGTGCTGCTAGGACCGCCTCGACATTATAGAAATAATGAATAATCAATCAGTGGACACTACGATTTATCCAATTCTCGACCAAGAATCACTCATAAAAGGCGGTATACTCGAGAAAGGTGCTACTCAGATCGCCACCTCAAAGTACCCTAAATTGTCCCGCTTGTTACTCAAGTGCAATTGCGCTCAAGTACGGCGCGCGCGGACATAAAAACACAATAGCATATACATCTATATGGAGCTTGATGCTGTCTGACCATGCTCTAGAGCCCCGGGTAAAAGTGGGATCTATGACCGAAGTGTAAAAAAAAAGTTGCGAACAATCTAATTTAAGCGTTAATTTCAACAAAATGAATGGGATGTGCTCTCAAGCCCATGCATAAGTCTGACCATGCTCTAGAGCCGAGAGAAAGTCGAGAACAAAGCATCTCAGAACGCACACTTTGAGCAAACGACTAGGGGGATTCCTCTGGGACTAGGGGAAATTCGATACCGTCTGGGGGCTGATCCAATTCCCCTCTGACTACTATTGCCTTGATCTTCTTCTTCATATAAGGTTTGATGGCATAAGAGGAAGGAAGGGAGGGCCGGCTTAAACCCGGCCTTTGCTACCGGTCTCAACTTCCCCCCTCTTTACTCAATCCCTTCTGGCAGGCGCTCTCTCACGTACTTCACACAACCAACTCTCAAGTCGAGGCGAGTAACAACAAACTCTTGAGATCCCTTACGCAATACACTCGGTCTTGGCGGGAAAATCAGCTCGAATCATCGCCAAAGTGAAGCGAAATCGGATTACAAAAGGAGAATCGTAAAGTGAATCGAGCGAGGAAAAAATGGAGGGAAGGAACAGAAAGAGATGATGGAGTGCATCAAGAAAACATTGTGGTTGACAGCTTGGAGAAAATGTCTGCCAAGAAGCTCATGGAAACCGTCCTCAAAGACATACTAATGAAGCAAGAGTTCACAAGACATGTATTGGCAACTCATCGATCCAAATAAAGAAGTCCTTACCCAAGGAAATGCTAAAGAGAGCATGGTAGACAAATCATCAAATATAATGAACATACTATTGGCTGATTTCAAATTATCAACACTAGATAAGTATTAATAATTAATTGCGGAATTATCACGATCGATGAATCGGAGAGCCCAGCATTCACCTAGCTTAAGCACGCCATTGAAACGAGAAGAGTACGAGTTGTATGTGCCAACTCCGCACACACAAACTCTCTCTCCTTTCCTACTGCTTTCACACGTTTCTTCTCTTCACTCTCCGCTTTTCACCTGCTCTTTCGCTTTCTCTGACCCTACAGAGAAAAGATCTCTCGATTTCGCATGATCTCTCGTTATCTCTGATCGGTTAGAGACCATGGGATTTGAAGAGAGACCCATCGCAGCTGCCAAAACATTCCGGGCGGTAGATCACTCTCAATAACTCCCCAACTTCCAACTTCCGTCGAGCAATGAGCTCGAAAACTAGTCAACAGACATCCCAACCGCCTACGTCGTCTAGCGCGGATATCGAGAAACTGTGAAACACGAATCTGCTTGGTTTAAGGGAGCTCTTGAACTGATCTGTACTAATTCAAGGATATGTGATCAAATCTATCTGTAGAAACTGAAGCAATAAGAAACATACAATTTTGACTATGTTCTGATCATTTTCAGCTAAAAACATGCTCTCGAATCACAAACACGGCGGCGTGTTATGCTGTGCCGATATAGCGGGTGAGGGACAGCCGATTGAATGAAATGGGAGATAGATCGAGAAGGGAATGAGAAGGAAATCTCGATCTCGGGAAATGGAATAGACAGGGAGAGATAGAGATGGAAATGGAGAGGAAATGAGTGACCCTTGCGGCAATCAATTAATTTCCCGCCAGTGCTGCTCGTACTTTCCATTTCATTTTAATGTTGAAATGCGAGCTTCATCAAAACAACGCCATTAGTAGTTTAGATCGATAAGCAACGTAATAGCTGCATAATTGGGTCAGGAATTTATGAGCAGAACTGTTGTAACTGTGATACATTGCGCAAGAAGCAACAGGACTGTAAATTGCGCGCGAGAAAAGCTGAATGAAACCACCTCGCGGACCCGCACACGTAATATAATTACAGTTCGTAGTGGCCCTTCGCAAGCCAGGCTCCTGACAATTGAGATTCATGTGGCAGATGCCAAACTTGATCCATAAGCTGAGTCATCCGGCAAACGGATTAAAATAGAATGGAAAGAAAGATCGGTTACAGAAGCGAATACATAGTTCGGGTACAGAATTGTGTATGAATGTGCAAGCAGAACGACGTTTCCTGTCGATAAAGAGCGGAAAATGAGTGCACTCTAGCGTGCATAGGTAGTCGATCACAGGACAAACCAACCGAAAAGGTGCCAGAGGCGCGCGGAGCAGAGATTCAGGAAGTGACACTGTAACACGCGATGTTCCCGCACTACAATACGTTAGTCAGCGAGGGTGTGAACGAGAAAGGGAGCTCATCTAGTGAAAAAAGAGCTAGGAATAAGCGAGGAAAAGGTCAAACAGAGCACCAAAGTCCTTGCCGTGTACCTAGACACCCGGGCGCGATGCTGGGAAAGGAATGAGGAGAAGCGTGCAATCTGAGCCACTATACTATAGGATTCGATTGGAAGAAGGGTTTGAAGCAACGGATTCGAGGAAGTTACGAGTAAAATCAGGGCAAAAAAGGACAGTGTTAAGATGAAAATGAAAGCGAGTATCATGGGGAACACGGATGCAGCCGAAAATTAAAGGGAAATTAGTCAATGATCACGCGAAACACGATAAAAGTAGAGTTAGCCGCACGGAAAAGCGAGATGCAGCCAACCGGGAAATCCTTGAGCAAAACCGGGAAAAAGACGAAACTGGGCATGGTGTTTCTCAGCGATGTTTCCTAAATCCGGGAATTCAAATATTTCGCATGATTTTAAACTTTTGTTTTTATCGATTATTAGGGAATCCGCCACTTCATTTTTATTGTTATTTCAATTTTCAGTACATAGCGAACCTGCAGTGCATTCTTAAATTTGGTCAAATTTTGAATTGCCGGGTTAGGGAAACGTCGATTGTCCATCCTTTTCGCTGGTTTTGCTACTGGAATTTCCGGTTCGCAGCAATTTTGAAAATTTAATTGCCTGTTGCCCTCACCGCCTCGTCGTTTCTTGCATCATTCTGATCGTTGCCTTATCCCGCTGCGTCATTCACTCGCCCGGGGGAGGGGACCTTTGCGGAGGCTGAAGGGGGGAATCCCTTCTCACTCGTTATCTCTGGCCGTCTCTCGTGGATCCTTCAGTCTCCGCCGCACGTAGTCCTTTCCACCCCAACCAGCCCCTTCCCTTCACTCGTTCGTCACAGTGTAAACTCCTTTAGACGCCTGCTGGCCATGGACCCTGAGCTCTAGTCGTATAGATTGTGCGTTGCGATCGTCACAGCGAGATAAACACATGAGTGAGAGATCGTTCCCTGTGCCCTCTCACCTCCTCGCTCACTTTGCTCCCTTCTTTTGCCGCGTTCTCCCTCAATTTCTATCCGATTCAACGCCAAATATTGATCCCGCTCGTGACCAAAATGGGGAACGAGTGGAGAAAAATGGGGGCGGGGAACAAATGTGCCAACTGTTTCGATGTCTCTCGCTAACGCGCTAGTCAATCGGCCTTCACTAGTAAGTTAGTTACTCGCATCGGCCCTCCTCAACCTCGCCTCAAACCTCAACCTTACCGGAGATCGATGATCACCACGCAGAAAACAATGGCAAAGGTTCTGGCATCTTATTTTTATCCCCGCTGACCTTTGGTTCTGGTTGTTGATGTGATACGCCTTGAGTATTCTTGCTTCGCCTTTTAGATCCAACATAACACGGCTCCTTGTGGAGCCGTCATTTATCCCCATCCGTTAATTGTCCCATCCGTAATCCGCCATTTGCTCCAGGCGCAGGCCATGTTCGCGACGCGGCGCGCCCTCGGCCCCTTCGTGGGCACGGTGGCGAAGAAGCTGGACCACTACTCGCAGTTCCAGCCCTCCTCCCTCTCCATCCAGCAGTATCTGGACTTTGGCAGGTGAGGTGTAGCTGGCGCCAAATTGGCCAACAGTCTCCCCTGGCTCAATATGATGTTATGGCTACTAGAACGTCGCCTTTTTAGCGCTAGTCTTGAGATGTAACGCTCGGTCGGGCCAGGATCAGGCCGAATTATTGACTTATCGATTATCGACTTCATTTTAGAAACGGCAATGCCGCATCGTCTTTCGAATTCCTGCGCAAGGAGCTGCTCGTCCGACTCGCCAACATAATGCAGGTTGGTGACAGATGTGTTTCTGACACTTTACCTTCTTTTTGAAACACGAATCGGCCGGGTTTGATTAGTTCTTGTACAGTGGACATAATTTGTTGTATAGTGGAGACGAAACGCAGATAGGACGGGTTTGATTTGTTCGTGTATTGTGGAGTCGAAACCCAGATCAACCCGGTTTCATTGGTTCCTGTATAGTAGGAGAAGAACTGGGTTTCCAGACTACGACTGTTTTTCACTCCCCGCTAAGCCCTTCTTTCTGTTATGTTGTGCGCCATTTCTCTGTGGGAAATGCAGCTAGTTTTGTGCGCTCGGCGTCGTCAAAATATGATTCACAGCACTTGACAGCTGTTTTTACTGGACGTTTAGACGAGGTAGACGAGAGAAGGCCGAGAGTCAGCGTACTTTGACACATTTTCGTACCAACCGGGATATTAGACCGCTAATTGTAAATGTTATCGATTTTAATGCCACTTGACCACGATTATAATCAAATGGATTCGAGTTGACACGTTGAGAGCAAAGGGCTCGTGAACTTTGTAGGCACACACATCGAAGGGATGGGGGAGCACCCCTCACTTGTTTACGCCTTTTGGTTCCCCCTTCCTTCTTGATTTCTTCTTTCGTCTCCCGAAAAACTACCACTACCTCGGCTCTCGAATGACCTTTTTGTGGGTAAATGTGTGTCACTGAACAAAACAAGCATGTGAAACGCAGAACCACGGGTCGATCAATTGGAGCCGCTCCCTAAGTGATAGATGAATTTTAAAATTCGGACATGTTTTCGGATCATAAGGAGGTTTCCCCGTACTTTGTTCTTCTTTGCATGTCAAGCATGTGAAACGCAGAGTCACCGGTCAATCAATAGTCCACGCTGCTACGTCTCTGATAAATCATCCCTTCTTAACGACCCAATCGTACTTTGAAACGCCAGTCCAGCGTGTGCTGCCTTCCAGCCTTATCTGATAAGAGTTAAAGGCATGTGATGGTGATAGTCATCGCCTCTCAGATTCACACGGTCCCTAGGCAAAGGCATATTAGAGAACGTGAGAAAGGCGGAGATAATATCACACGGCTATGAGTATCACTGATAGCTTATCAATGATCAACGCTAGAATAGGGTCCAGACTGTGGGGGTGTGGAGCGAGTTCCGGTCAGAGTACGGTCAGAATATGACAATCAATCATTGGGAATTCGGAAAGACGCTAGATCAATGATCCCTGCTGAAATTTGAATAGATCAGCGGCACATGAATAGGGAAAGGGTCAAGGTTCGGCCAGAATTTGGGTGTCAAATTGTCAATCAATGCCGTTGACTCAGTGGTGTCCGAGGTTCAAGTAATTCATCATATTTTTGTAGTTAAGAAAGAGATGGTAATAAATTGTTGATCAGACGTTTCCTTGAATTATGGCTTGTTCACGGTACGCAAGTTTGCGTGGTGAAAATCTTGTTTGAGATATCACTCAAATATTATGCAAGCAAAACTTTTCAAGAGGAAAATCGAAAATCGAGAGATACAGTAACAAAATCAATTCGTTGCAGGGGATGATTTCGATTTTTTTAAAAAGAAAAGTCGATAATCGAGATACAGTAACTCATATTTTCGTTGCAGGAGATCTCACTGCTGCCGCCCAAGCTGCTGGCCACGCCCAGCTCCAAGATGGTCTCCGGATGGTGAGTGGGGGCCGGGATTTAGCTTATGGGTGAATCCGGCATATAGATCATTAGTGGAGCCGGCTTTTAGCCCATGAGTGCCCTCATTTTTTCGTGAATATAGAGTTATGAGCACCACGGAAGCGCGAATAATTGTCCCTGGCATATCAAGCTGACTTTGTGGGGATATTGATACACGAACAAATGGGGTATTCCATTTGTGAGTTCCAATGTGAACCTCGGTTCAAGATATGAAAAGACTCCAATTTTGCATGGGTTTATTTAGTTGATCTGCACGTTGATGTGATACGATAGATCAATCAATAATCGAGGTACTGCAGGTACTGCGAGTCGTTCGAGGACCTCATCAAGTTCGAGGAGACGAAGTCCACCCAGGACAAGATCGATAAGTGAGTACGGTAGATTTATCGATCGATGAGTGAGTACGGTAGATGTATCGATCGAGAATCAGTAATGGGAGATATTTAGGAATAAGACGCATACCGATTATTAAAGTTCTTGCCATTTTGAAAATATCTTATAGGAGTGCATCCTCAAGATGACGGGCTGGGATGAAAATGAAATGGGCTACCGCTTGGCAGCATTGTTATTTTTTTAGCCAAGGATATGTCATTGAAATCAGTGATTGAAATTCCGTAGATGCTATGTGATAGGATTGTGGCACCAAGGATGCGGGTTACAATGAAAATACGACGAATCAAATTTTGAAACCGTATCGTGAGATTATTTTCCATTCCACTCGTATCTGACCTTTGACGAACGTTCGAGGGGGCGGAGAAGGGAAGAGGCCGGGAGGAGGAGGTAGATCAACTGTCCTCCTCCCCCCTTCCTCCCTCCTTCCTCTCTCCTAGATAATCGATAGCCCGCTAAACAGCACATCTCATTTGCTGAGCATTTCAAACGCACGATAGCTATTATTAATATTTTTCCGAATGTCAAAGAGCTTTGCACTAGTATTCGCAATTCCATAGATGCTATATGCTAGATGTGCAACCACAAGAAGGCGGGCGAGATCTGGCTAATATTTGGAAATGGGACAAGATAGGCTGTAGAGCCTGGTGTTTTTTCTACCAAATATTGCACGCTTGGGATGCGTCCTTTCCTTTCTTGGCATTGTTTTCGCATCGCCAGGGCACTCTTTGAGAATGGGGAAGTGACACGCGTGACTAGAACCATGTGGGAGCAGCGGGGCCGTCTCTCCATTTCCCCTTATCTCTCGCCAGTTAGAGAAAACGAGAGATAATGCCAAATTGAGAGAGTCAGTCAATTAAAACCACGTGCGCGGAGGGGGGAAATAGGGAGTTTTGTTGTGACCCTTGCTGACTTGCTCCCTTGCTGAGCTGCGTTGGTGTTGGCTGTAGTTTAGCGGGAACGTTTTCTCGAATTAGCATGATATATCGACGAAAGAAGGCGAAAGTGGCTCTCAATTTGGCACACTATTTCGCTGTTCAGATCGATGAAAGAGTGTGCGAAATGGAGAGATTGTGCTGTTAATGCGATCAGGTTTTTGCCTTGTCAAGTATAGTCTTCTCTGATGGAATGGTTGAGATGCAATTTTGGTGTAAACAACGTTTTTTCCGCTACTAGATGAGAGATTTGGAGGGATTTGCAGTAAGCATAGCCTATATAGCGAGGGGGGTTGGCAAAAGCTATTTAGATGAGGTGGCGAGATTTGCGGGGTATCAGAGGATGTGGTGCTAATGAAAGTGGGCGATTTGAGAAGGAGATACGGGGTTTCGGAGGGGTGATTAGAGCCGAGGAAATTTGTAAATTCAATAGCACCATGGATTTTGCCGGTTCAAAAATAAAACACTATCTTGAGCAGTTACTAGGGAATATCTGGCAAGGTGGCAGGATTGGTGTTGTAAGTGTGTAATTCGGGAAGGAGGTACAGTGTTTCGGAAGGGATAAAAATGCACGAGTAATCGCCGAGGGCAATGCTAGCTTATTAAATTCTCAACAATAACTCTAATTCGCAATGTGCAAGTATAGCACAGAGAGTGTTGCCGAAAATGGACAACGCGAGATGGAGTTTTCGTGCTTCGATAGACTGTTATCAGTAGAACAACGGCGCCCATGCGATTCCGTTTCCATTTGTTCTTTATAGAAGTTCACTAGCCGAGCTGCGCTCGCTAGGGGTAAACCGTAAGATTTTAGTATAATTGCACACTTTTCCTGATTTTTCTGAACTTGTCTAGCGGAGATTCGGCCCATTTTTAGCTATTTTTGAGTTTGCGTGCTAGGTGCGCCGGGTTTGACGGTCGCCGTACTCGGGTGCATCTCTTGACCCTCCCGCGGTATGCTAAAATAGTAGGAAATACGTTGACACCGGCCGGGACTCGAACCCCCAGCCTCTTGCTCGCTAGACCGCCCTCTTACCGCCTGAGCCACGAATTACACGATAAAGGCTCCCCTACCACTTCATACCACTCCCCCATGCTTGGCAAATGACTTTGCACCGGCGGGGACTCGAACCCCCAACCTCTTGCTCGCTAGACCGCCCTCTTACCGCCTGAGCCACGAATTACACTATAAAAAACACTCCCCGACCACTCCCCGACCCGCCAGCACCAAGCTAAAAATCGGGCAAAACATCTGCCCTCAGTTGGAGTCGAACCTAGGTCGGATGCATGCCAGGCAAACCTCTTAGCCACTACACCACAATTACAACTCGGCTGTATGTAAATATTTTTTCTCACTTTAAATTCCCAGCGATGCGTCTCGGCGAGCTCTACATTTCCCTTTCCAGTCGCTAAGCCGTAGCTGCACGCGCTCGCGAGTTATAGAGCAAAAACTAATACGATCGATTTTTCAAGTTGATCTTTGATCTCTCAGATGACGTCCTAGGAAAAAGTTGTCAGGAGACAAAAGATGCGCCAGGGTCGACTACATACCACCCTGGTATTTACCACATCTTCCCGGGCCTCGTTTTCTCGTACCAGCATTTTGCAAGTTGACCAGTCAATTCGTTCGTGCACTATTAGGACTAACTGTAGGCGAAAAGAATTAGTTGACAATGCTGTGAGGGATGCTGGTGATGCGGGGTTTCGCAGTATGGTGATACTAGAGATGAGTGCCTGAATTCAATTTAACGGGCATTTGTTTGTTCAAGACTCAAATATAAGGTTCAAAGACATGGGAAGACCATTGATCCCGAAGAGACTGGGTTTCACAGGGTTATCATGCTCAAGAGGAAGAGCTGAATTTGATTTCTTTGTGTCTAATATGAAAAAAATAACTGAAACACATTCTGCTATTAGCAGGTAATATATTTAATTATTTTGCAGTTTCAACGACCAACTGCAAGTGATTCTGAAGCGACACGCCCATGTCGTCGAAACGATGGCCGAGGGACTGATCGAGTTGAGGGAGAGCGATGGAGTGGATATCGCGGCGGAGAGGTACGGTAGGGTACGGTAGTTATTGATGGAAGGGGACGTATCCTGGGGTACGGTAAAGCGTAAAGAGAGGCAATGGTTGAATTTTAACTGCCGATATCAACACAATTGATGTGCACAAGCATTGAATAGAGATAGGCTTGGCGTGAAGCACGTTTCAGCATCGTGAATTCTTGCGTGTACCCCCCCCCCCTTCCCCGGGTACGGGAGCTTACAGTCTACATTGTTATTGATTGCAGGGGCATCCAGTACTTCCTCGACCGCTTCTACATCAACCGCATCTCCATTCGCATGCTGCAGAACCAGCACCTCGTCGTGTTCGGAAATGTGCTCCCGGAGAGCCCGAGGTACGGTGGGATTATCGATTGGTATGGAAGGGGTACGGTAGGTTACATTATCGTGGGGGTTATGTAAGCAAGGGGTGCTGAACCTCACTGTGTTAGTGCAAGCGAATTTTTTTTTTGCTCCTGTCAATTCTGAGTTGCGAGCAATCTATACCTCCGTTGGATTCATCATTGTAATGATGCATACTCGATTTCTGGCTGAAAAAGAACACAACTATTCACTACAATTGTACTTGACGGTTTTGAGATGCCGGTATTCTATATGATTATCGACCGGCATCTGCATACCGATGTGTGGTCATCTTAAACCTGGGAAAAATTATCATACGCTTTGTTCGTTTTCCTGGGTGTGGCATCGTGTGCGTACACTGTGCAATGCGGCTGCTAGTGTTTAGTGACGAGCGCGCGGTCGGAGATGGCACTCATTTTCTTGTTTCAAAAGGTCACTTTATTAAAGCCCTGTTCGTGATGCGACATAATATTTTTTCGCACACAAGATTTTTCGGGCACTCGTCGGTTCGCAGTTGCAAGCAATGTACAATAGCACTGCATCGCCCATGACGCTAGTGAATTCAAGTAATATCCTGGAACAACAAAACAACGTAATCGCCAGCCGTATCAGTGCTGCACACCTAGTATGTCCGCAGTGCACGACGCGGTTGCTTAATCATTGTGCGTATCTCGTATAAAAACATTATTAAAAGAAAACAATACATATGGAACACTGATTAAAATACTTCTTCCTGACGGATCCGGGTTGCAGACCTAGTATAGCTATGCTCAACGCTCTTTCTTAATGATGCAACGGGCAGCTTCTATTGAAAAATCAACATTATTATTAATAATAATAGAATAAGTATTGCAGACACGTCGGGTGCATCGATCCGGCGTGCGACGTGGAGAGCGTCGTGCTGGACGCCTTCGAGAATGCCAAGTAAGGTTGTTTTTGTTGTTGTTTTGATGTTATTGTTTTTTTGACTCAGTCACTGATTGGTTTTTTAGAATGCATTTCAAAGAATTATTGTTTCACACAATGTCCAAAAGGAGTAAAGTGCAACCATGAAACCTGCTTTCACTTGGACGGGGAATGTGCAAAAAAGGTGCCTCCAAGTTCCTCAAAATATTTACACATCTTTTCTTCGGCTATTCAATTGCGCATACTTTTACTACAAACCTGAAACCCGTCTCCGCCTAGGCAAAATGTGCTAACCAACCCTCGAAGGTTCCTCTGCGACCGGTACTACCTGACGTCGCCGATGATGAAGCTGGAGATGCACAACATGGTCGAGAAGGTGAGTCAAGACTCTCTCGATTTGACGTACTCTCTCGCTCTCTCTGACTAGCGAGGGAGTGTGGGGAAGTGAGAGACAGATGATCGGACAGGGAGGAAAGACAGACGCTCTCGATATGGCGTGATCTATCCTGAATTGTCTAGCCAGCGAGAGCGGATGAGGGGTAGGTTGGAGAATATTCTCTTGATTTGACATGATCTAATTTTTTTCTGACCATGGAGAGCCTCGCGGTTTGTTAGTATAGCCTCTCATTAATTCTGGCAAAGATTCTCTTCATCCTGCCAGCGATCGCGCCTTGACTTGTAGCCCGATATTTATTGAATTATATTTTTATCTCGGAAACAGGAGTAACATTATATTTGAGATTGCTGGCAACCCTTCACTACAGAGTGCAACACGAAAAAGCTCGGTTAGAAAAAAGTTGTTTGGTTTTTTTGTCCCGGTTTTTTTCTTTTTCAGCACTTGAATAGTTTAAAGCGCACAAATAGTCCGGGCCTACGCAATGCCTCCTACAGTACAGAAGGGTCACTGTTTCGGCACAATTGTATTTTAGTGCTAATTTCCTTTGTAATAGAGGCACATACATTAGCGTTTGTCAATATTTTTTTCGCGTATTGCATAGCACCAGTGTGGCTTGGGAGTAGACTGAGCGCAAATTTAGAGTAGTAAATTAATTAATTATGAAATTAATCGGCAATCTCTGCAGGGCTCGCCGATCAACATCGTCGCGGTGCCGTCGCACCTGTACCACATCATGTTCGAGCTGTTCAAGGTGGGCTGGGATTCATTTTGGTGTCATAGATCGCTGATTGTGGATCGGATTAAAATTTAGCATAAATTGCCCGAGCTGTTGTGTGCGCGCATTTCGATAAGGTGAATGTCCGTTTCACACTTCAGGTTTAGCCCTGTACGCTGAGTGGAATCAGTAAGCATGTTTTATCTGATAGAAAAAAGCGTGAATACCGGCGCATATGTCCGCTTAATGTTAGAGCTGGCCAAGGTGATGTTGGGTTTCAGGCTGGACACTTAACAAGTTGTTTGCGTGCTTTCGTTGGTGGTGTCTGCGGATTGTTTATAAAAAATATCGAGATAATATTGTAATATCCAAGCGATGTTTGAGTAATTTATGATTCAGAAACTTTTTTGAAAAGAAAATCCATGTGCACCCCTGTTTCAAGGTCGGGCCATAGCTACTCTATATTTAGGAATCAATGATAATTCGCAGCTATTGATTTCAAAATAACAATAATAATATTTCTTCATGCGAAATTCACCAGTTGGAATTGCGCACCACACAGAAGATATACTTGAGTGATTACCCCGCTCAATGATCCGGCCATGACTCCTTCTTGTTAACAAAAACTAATTACAAAAATGAATTTGCAATTGAAAACATGTTCATCGTGCTCGCTATTTCAATATCAACATATTTAATTATTTTAATTAATATTTCACAGAACGCGATGCGCGCGACGCTCGAGTTCCACGGCGTCGATGACGACCCGCCCGATATCAAGGTGAGCCTGGTGGGGAAGGAGGGGGGGGACACTGATCTAATATTATCCGCAGATATGAGCACCGTGGAAAAGTTGTTTTTTTTTAAACAGAGTGAAATCTCGATTTAGAATGGTATTTCACCGACCAGGCAGAGTGTGCATTCAGAAGCTTGGAAGATAGACAATCGAGGCTTCAGACAGCCTTCTAGGTTCACTGATTGTCATTTGAGCAATTACTTTCGGTACAATTAGCAAAATTCAATGTAGAATGACACAATAAGGTTCCTGTTTCATCTGTAGCACTTGATGGAATGTGTTTTGTGTCGGCAATCACGCTTTCTTGAACTATCAAGGAAATCACATTGAACTCTTCGCAAAATTGACTTTATTGCAGGTGTACGTCGTGAAGGGCTCGGAGGATTTGAGTATCAAGGTGGGCACATAACATCTGTTTTTTTTTCACCTTGTCAATCCAGGCTTGTAACGGCATCGAAAAATATATAGTGAAGTGAGTGCACTAGTGCAATATTTTTTCTTTGGGAATGTTTTACTTGTGTATTTATTGTTATTATTATTATTTATATAAATTGAAGTCTTAATTGCAGATCTCGGATCGCGGAGGCGGAGTGTCGCGCACGGTGCTCGAGCGGCTGTTCAACTACATGTGAGTGGCGGGTTTCGCAGTGGGGTTATGCTGAGAACAAAACATAGATGAATTGAAAAAAAATACTAAATCTAGCCGATTCCACTTCTGACTTGTGTGCTAATCTGAGTGCAGCCCCTATTATCCTACATGTTGAAGAAAGAGAAAGCAAACTAATCAGACAGCTGAGAAAGGAAAAAAATCAGTGGAAAGAGTAGAGCAATGAACTCCACAAGGGATCATTGATTCACAGATATCGTATTAATTTCCGAAATTTGGTAACATCAATATGTTGAGTAACGCGGCGAAAAAAACAACTAAATAATCTATTGTGAGGTACTAGTTTCGCAATGTCCTTATCATTGCAGAATATTTCCTATTCCAATGCGCTGCATGGTTCTAAGGATAAAAACAACAACATCAACCGCTTTTAAGGTATTCGACCGCGCCTCCTCCCCCGCGAGACGGCACACAGGCGCCCCTGGTGAGTTGCTATTGTTATTTTTGTTTTTGTTATTGTTTTTATTGTTGTTATTATTCATTGTTATTAAACTCCAGCGTAATGGTATGGTTGCAGGCCGGCTACGGGTACGGGCTGCCGCTGTCGCGGTTGTACGCGCGCTACTTCCAGGTGAGACAGGGGTTTCATGGTTGTGACATATTTGGGAGGTAGCTAGATGGTTTGATAGTCAATCCTTTTCTTGTATTACACAAATAACGAATCGTTTGGGCAGATAGAACACCAGCGCTAGTTCCAGGTGAGATGGGGGTTTCGTGTTTGAGACATATTTGGGAGGTAACTGATGGGTCGATCGACAATCCATTTGAGATATTTGAAATTACAAGACGGGCACTTTTTCTTGGTGAGGATGGGGTTTCGCGCTTGACACATGCGCGTATTCCCTAGTGAATTCATTTTACGGGGCATGTGTTTCACTGATGCATCAACTTTTGGCGAGTAGAATTTTTTTTTAAAATCGTAATTTCTGTTCCTACAACTTCTTTGCTTCGCAGAGGTTGTATAAATGTCCGAGCTGGTCTGTTGTGATTTCAGCAAGCTTCCCGAAGAAAATACAACTAATATTAATAACTAAAGGGCGCCCTCTTCCTCGTTCATTAGATAATTATTTATTTATTATTCGTTGCAGGGCGACCTCTTCCTCGTGTCGATGGAGGGCTACGGCACGGACGCGTGCATCTACATGAAGGTATGGTGGATATTTAAATTATATATTTTCAATTGGCTAGTTAACGCAAGGATTTTTTGGGTTACGGGTAGATGATATAGGAGCTTTGGGACTGTTGGAAAGTGCTGTGAAGTTCCTCTCTTCGAAATAGAATAAACCACAAACTAATAAAGGTTGATTGGTGAATCAGTAGGGTTGGCAAAAATTGTCTGAACTGACCAATCCCTTCTCGAATTGAAAGTCGGGAATGAATGGGAGAGAGAAATGATCTCTCGGAACTCCAATATTTTCATATTTGGACACGTCACCAAATAAATTTGCTCTTTTATGGAATCGTGAAACATAAGAAAATACCAAATTTCCCGTTGAGATACGATAGAATAATGAAATTCGATGGAACTGTAACCTCATTTGTGACGCAAATTCATCAAGAAATTATTTTTTTCTATTTTTTCTTCTTGTTCAAAGTCGCCATTTTGAGTTGGGACAATAATTGTCTCAGACAATTATTGTCTGAACTTTTGAGACAATTATTGTCTGAGACAACGACCTGTCCGAAAAGTTGGGAATGAAATTATCTGAGACAATGCATTGGACAATTTTTGCCAACCCTATGAATCAGTGATTGAGCAACCGGATACTTCGGGTTGCAATCACATTACAATGCGCTATTGTGCCCCGAGCAGCTGATGTTGCTCCGGCCTGTGCTCTAAATTCACGATCTTGGTTCACTTCCCCATTTCAGTCGCTACTAGGGCGTTGATACGTTTGTATTATTCTCATTCCAGGCGGTCCCCGTCGAGGCGTCCGAGGTCCTTCCCATCTACTCCACGTCCTCCCGTCGACTGCTCACCCAGGCGGCCCAGGTTGCCGACTGGTCCCATCCCATCCCGGGCCAGGGCCAGAACTCCCGCGACCCTCGGAGAAATCCCAACTGCGCCTAAACCCCGGTTCCACTCCCGGCTCCACCCTGCCCCAGATGTGATAACTAGGTGCCATCACCCGCCCCCACACCCGCCCACATTCCACACTATCATAGTCTAGTCACGCACACAGTTTTCGAATGATTCTATGCACCTGTTATTGATTTATCGATTTATGCACCTACAGTAGCCCCAGTTAATCGATTATGCACCTGTACACCCGTTGTGTCGTCGCCTGTTGTGTTACAGTACCCTCCTAGCCCCATTGTATTGATCGGTGATACACACATCCGCTATGTCACTTGCTACAGTACCCCAACGCGCGCACAGATTGTCGAGTATCGATTGACTGATCAAAATGATTGTGCTTATTGCTTACCTGTATTTTCCATTAGCTCGGTTAGCCCACCGTGTTTTGTACAAATGACTTATTTATACCGCACTATACTGACCACTATTTGCTACTGTATTGATAGCCGCTATACGATCGATATTCCGCGTCTTATCAACGATTACTTGTCGAAAAACTCACTAGGCCGTAACATTTGTATATCGATTATTATAGTCTCACAACCGAGATATTGTACAGCACACACACACTCTGATTTTACTCTGCCCCATAACGGTGATTCCATGCGTTCGACCCTTTCCATTACGAATTCTGGTCACAAATAATCGATAAATGATTGCCGATATTGATTTGCGGAGAAGAATGGTAACTTGTCGCGAAAAGCCCAGGCTCGAGTATCTATGTGCAACAGGTGGTGTGACCACTGGGTTTCAACCGCTAGTTGGCGAGGAACCCGCAGTTTTTAAGGAATATCTATGTAAATATCCTGTCTTACTATCGGCTTTGCAAATCGTTAGCTATTTTCTTAGTGTGCCCCCCCCCCCACAACCTTTCGGGGATAGTGGCCTAGCAATGGGTGTGACCGGCCGAACCGATCTGTCCCGCCGAGCCAGAGAGCGATCGCAAACTGACGCGCGCGCGTTATTTGAATGCGGAGGAGGCCACGCCCACTTCCTCCCTTTTGACCCCACATCCTTCCTCTCATGTCTCAATTGCGTGTATGTGCCCACTGGCCCAGCGCTGTCACTCATTAGTCCCGGCCTTGATTAGTGCCAGCCATTATCGTATAATCTGATCAGTTACCGTAATCTTTAATCAATTATCATTGCATTTTTCCTGGGCGCTTCATAGGAAAATCTCTACTGTTGCATTTCTGTTGTTTCTTTATCGTGAATTCTTGAACATTTTGCTACTTCCGGCCGCCCTGATTGATTACAGTAACCCGATTCCAGACTAGCCATGGGTCAGTTTCTGTCCGGCGTCGCGCCCTCTGCCGCCTCGGGCGACGATGCACAGGGCACGCCCAAGAACACGCGCATGACCGTCGATCCGCGCTCGCCGACGCTCGAATTCGACCGGACCCCCGTCAAGGTGGAGAGGTACGGTAGTTATGGTAGAGAGGAATCGGGGACTGACTTATCAAGCCTACGGTTACATTCAACAGACCTGGGTGGCATATATTTAGTAAACAAAAAAGATAGGAAAGGGAAATTTTTCTACGTGTGTCTTTAGTGTTTCACAGATGTTCTATCACTGCAAAAAATTTGATCTGATGTGATGGGATAGGCGGAATGAATGCTCAAGACAATATATTCGAAATACATCATCAGTTTATCAGTTACAAGTTGTTTTTTGTTAAAGCGAATAATACAACGGAATGAGGGGCAACAAATACTGTCCGGTACATAGTTACATATCTCACAGGTGGTTTAAAACTGGGAGAGGAGAAAGGCATGAACAGGCGTAAATATGCGACAAACGAGGAATGGGGCTAGGAATAGGTTAGTGATACAACCAAAAAAGGAACAAACATCCATAAAGGGCAAACATGCATACAAAATAAATTACTGCTACAACCAAAAATACGAAGATTACACTCTGCAGCACGCCGCAGCTGAACAACAAGGCTGCAGCCGTAGGAGACGGCGAGAATCTGCAGCAGAACGTGCTGCAGCTGCAGCAGAACGTGCTGCAGCTGCAGCAGCGCGCCGCGCTCGAGACGACGCCGGCGACGGCGCGCGAGCGACCCCGCACCCTGCACCAGAAGCTCGTCGCTGAGAAGTGAGTCGTTTTGCTTGATATAACCGTAAAATTGGACGAGATGTCACTAGGAGAGCTCGTGTTTCGCTAGGAGGATAAGCGCACGGCAATTTGCCAATTGCGATGCAATTGCCGATAGAACGTATGTGGAAAATTCATCAAATACCACAAACAACATGTAGCAGTGGCAATCTCAATAGGATAAGTTTTGTTTCGCAGCAGGGGTATGAACAGGAGAATCGTGGTGCGGCAATGTTCAGAACGCTGATATTCTAACATATATCTTCGCTTCTTTTGAAATGAGTGAGCGGTAAGGATCGTGCCATTTCATGGACAACTGTGTTTCATGGTTTTGATAAGAGCTTAGGATCGCATGGTGTTTCAGTGATCTCATCTAAAAAAAACCAAAAAAACCCGATCAAAAAACAAAAGTTCCTATTGCGTCTAGCCTATCACTGGGCCATCATTGAATAGATATCTTCCGACTACCCTGTCTTCTCCTTTTCGCCCCGTCATTTCATCATCTGGGCGCTATGCCATTAGCCTCCCCTCCTTTCCCTCCTTATCCTGAGGGATGTCTTGGCCAGATACCCTTTGTTCTCCTTCCACAGTCTTTCCCCTCCCCCTAACCAATGATGGATGACTGTAAAAGAGGATCGTTAGACACAGACCTCAGGAATGAATATCCCCCATCTCCATTCCTCATTGCTTATTCAGTTGGGACTGTATAATTGAGGAAGAAGGGAGTGCTCTTTTGATCCACGGGTATTTCGGGGTCAGTGAATGTCTGTTGGTAACACCAGATGGTATTGGGGGTGGTCCTTGTCTTCCCATTGTTAGACCAACCATCAATCTTGTAACCGGAAAGCGCCCTGTTCCCTCGGCTCGGATTACCACTGTCATTGACCCCGCGCTGAAACATGTAAATGACTGGAGTGATGTAACAGTATCTGCAGTGAATAATCTATCAGAGGAACCATGAGCAAGCAGATACTTGACAGTCCCTACCCATTGAGCATTGCGCAACACACCTGTGAGACTTGTGTGAGACCCAACGCGCGCACGCGCGGTCACATACTGTATTGCGTAATCGATAATCTCCTTGGGCTCCACATAACTATCTGTCGTTTGCTCGTAAACTAAAGCGTTTTTTTTGACGCGCCTCTCACCACCGCACCCGCGCAATTATTCCCCCCACACACACTAAGGGGTCACTGATAATCCGCTAGCGGCGGCATGCGCTCTTTGCTAATTGATGCCTAGTGATCGGGTTACGGTAGGGACTTGGGCGGGTCAAATGGGTCAGATTCGAACCACTCACCTCTCATTGGGTGTCTTCTTGCGAGTCCTCCGTGGGCTCCCCGAGTGAGTCAGGGCCTGAAAAAAAAAGAAGTTATGTCTTTGCTGGTAGCTTGGATGGCGTAGCGCAACCTGTTGAATCGACGCTTAGAAAGTGTGTTATCCCTGGATTTTTGGTTCGCTCAATAATAATATCAACATAAAGAAATACCATCTATACCATCGAGCGCATTTTGTTTATTTCCACCATGATTCTTTCCCATTAGCAACCCGTGCTCTGCGAACAAAGAAAGCGATGACCTTTTCGCGAAAATGTCACCCGCAACGTTTGTGTTTCAACCAAGTTTGAAATTCAAATCCTCATCCTTTCCTTCCAGGCACAAGAAGATGTCGGCGGCGGAGCAGCAGCCCACGACGACCACGCCCACTTCCTTCTAGGCTCCGCCCCCTTTTCGCTAGGCTCCGCCCACTTTTTCAACCTACCTACCGTACTCCCTGACCTACCGCGGATCCACCATAGCGCCTTGCGTGCGCGTCGATACTCTACCAGTCGATCGACGTCCACATACCGTACCACGTCTGCCATCGACCACCCACAGCAGTTGATCACCTGTAGTAGAATCAATCGATATTCAATAGTTAGATACCGTAACCCTGTCCATTTCACTTATTGATCACGCTACAGTATTCACTTATCGTACCCCCGTATTCCACTCTTGTCATCGATCTCCACATACCCGAATTTCTCCATGCAATCTGTGCTAATTTGCTGTTTACACTTTGTCTCGTTGTATCTTTGCTATTCGAGCCTCCACTATTTCTGTGATGATACATACTTACTGTAATCGTGTTTTCTTACCGTATCACAGACCACGAATATCGAAATTTCTAGCATATATATTAGTTTGCTGTACTAGAAAAAAATGTGGATAAGAGATGGATCAATCGATAACCGTAAACTACCGTACTTCCATCCATCTACAGTATACCTCTGGATCGGTCGCGCGGTGCTTGTACTTGCGCAGGCTCTGGCAGAGCGATTTCTCGGCGCCCGGCGTCATCGTGAACAGTGGCGCCTCCCACAGCGAAGTGCCTGAGAGAGTACGGTAGGTTGAGAGGAGTCCTGTTTGAATGATTAGGTCGCAGTCGATACAAAATACTGGCCTTTGAACGAATGTACTAAAAACTCTAGGCAGTGACGGGTTTCAGCCTCTAAACATGAACTTCAACAGGCTGGCAATTAGGTTTGTGGGATACTGTACCATACAGAAGTTGCAATAACACCAATCGATAACTGCTACCGTACCCTCGTAGTCGGTGAGCGTGGTGCCTGACCAGATCACGGCTCCCACGGCGAACGCGCGCTTGACGTCATCGGTCGTGCCCAGCACCACCGTAACCCAGCCCTTCCTGCAAGAATCGATTGATCAGTACCGTATTCTCCAAGCACAGGAGTGATGCTAAATTCGATAGATAAGTACAGTATCACCCTTACAGAAACCCAGTCCTTCCTGCAAGAGATCAAACAATATCGATCACTACCGTACTCCCCAATCAATACTACAGTATCCTCACTTGCCATCCCTCTCCACGGGCGTACTGTAGACGACGACGTCGCTCGGGACGACGATCTCCTTGTGGTTTCTGTTCTGCCCCGCGAAGCAGCCCGAGACGATCGATCGATCGCCGATTACCGTATACGGCCGCCGATTGAAGCTACAGTACTCCACGATCGTGCCCGCGCCCGTCTGGATAGGGGAGGGTTACGGTAGGCATTGATTAGTGATCACATTTTTGCCCGTATATTTGCGATTAATCAATATGACAATGGAGCACTACGGAATGAATGGATTACTGTAGGAATTGATCAACCATCTTTCAAAAGATCATTACTATATCATTAGATTAACCTATCGCTACCGTACCCCCTACCGTACCTTGTAATCCCACGTAGAATGGATGGGAATGGCCCTGCCGCCGAGCGCACTGTAGAAGTGCTCGCGGCACTCGTCGATCGAGCCAAAGTGGTGGAACGAGCCGGGTCCGCAATCGAGCAACTGTAAAATCAATAAATAGGCTATCGTTCTTGGGGAACCGTAAGAGTATCGTAAACTGATTTTTATCGTACTACCGTAACCCATTGTTAAGGACATTGCCAACCAAATATTTATGGAATCGGATGGAAGCTACCGTACTTGAGGAAACGGAAATGTATCGTTAACTAATTATATGTCGACCTCCCGGCCACCGCACCTGCGTGTTGCAGCGGTTGAAGCAGGCGTTGAGGGAGCACAGCCAGAGGACCGTGTCGGACGAGGCGCCGCTCAGGGCGTCCGTCAGCGGTCTGGAGAATAATAATGAAAGCAAACCAACAGTGATCGAATTTACAAAAGATTCAGAGACTATGCATTCATGCAGAAACATAAAACCACGAGGTGCGAACTCACTAGCCATTTCCAGCTTACCAATTTAAAATTCCCCAAACGAGCCATTTTTCTCCCCCTAGATAGCGGTCATAACTCACTCGGGCTTGCTCCCAAACTTTCGTAAAAACAATTTGCTCAATTATCGGTAAAAACGAATCGCCAAGTGACTTTATACTCACTCCGGCTGGCTCCCGAGTGGTCGCAGGAAGTCGCGGTAGGCGCATATCTCGATCTGCGCGTGATTGCCCACGTAATCGACCAACTTCGTCGCGAGTTTGGACGAGAGGAAGAAGGCCGAGTCCGTGTAGCACCATGGGGCGGCGTCTGAATGATCGTTGATGGATCTCGATAATTGATTATTTCTTGCTGATTAGAGAAAACGAAGGAAGTAGTATTTTGAAAGGTATTTCTACGTCGAAAAAAAATGAATATTGAGAACATTGAACCCCTACGGTGCAATCATGCAATATGTAGCTAATGAAGCAGAAAACCAATTTCTCGAAACAGAATTTGTATAACTAAAAAAAAAGGAAAATAATTGCTCACCGCTCTCCTCCCTCACTGCACCCTCGTGCGCCTGCAGCTGCGCCAGCACTGCGCTCTGTAAAGGGAGGGAGAATAATGGGGAAGTATTGGAACGCTAATTTTGCCAGGAAATAGTTAAATTCGTCGCCTAGTGAGCAATAGAAGCAATGTAAACGATCTCGGGGAAGTTGCGTTTCACTGATTCATCTTCATCGGATTGTAACCGATTCGGTTGATCTTCTCCATGCGGCGTTTTCCAAAACTATTCAACACTGAAGTAACCGCAGTGTTCTGGCATGTAAAGGACTTCCAATCAACGTATAAAAACTGGTGATAAGCCACAACCAATTAACCAATCATTCTATCACTTACGGTTCCACAGCTTCTCAATGCAGCCGTGAGGAGAGCCATAAAGGAAGTCCAATAACATCGAGATAATTCCCATCCGACCTTGGTGCCAGGATGCCCACAAAACCCTGCCTCCTTGCTCACCTTCTTATCCGTATGCATCGCTCGCACCAGCTCCCCGTTGCCGTCCACCACGTAGATGCCGTGCTGAGATTGAGAATGGACTCGATATTCGGGTACAATAGCGAGATTACCTCATACTACACTTCAGGTGGGCATATTTGGAGTTCATCGTACAAAAATCGCTAGTCTAAACGTGTCGATGGAACCAAAACGCCGTGCTGACAAGGGAACATCAACTTCTGACCATGAAATTGGGCGAAGTGCGATATACCATTCGAAAGAGCGTGAAAAGGGGAACTGATTTCAATTTTCAAAACCTGCTAATGTTGGCGATTTTGTCTGAGGTAGGTCAAATAAGTTTGCACGTGATCCGGTGATACCGTCGACGCGGAGACATTAGCCCACCTCACCATCCTCTCAAACGTGCTCTGGTAGTGTAGTGGTTAGTGTCTGTGCTTCTTCTTTTGAAGGTTGTGGGTTCGACCCCAGTCAACGCCAAACTTTTTTGCCCGATTTTTTCTCATTCTTTTTTTTCTGTTGTGTAATTGTTTTGAGAGTTTGATCTGTAATTGCCAATGAAATCTGATTATTAAATTCAAAATTACAACAGAACAAACACTTGCCCGGGGATGATGACCCTTGCCTTCAAGGGGATGAATCATGGACAAGGAAATTGAAAAATGAATCAAAAGGGTATGCAAATGGTTTTGCCACGGAAAAATAGAATGGGAAAAATCTGGCAAAAAAGTTTGGCGTTGACTGGGGTCGAACCCACAACCTTCAAAAGAAGAAGCACAGACACTAACCACTACACTACCAGAGCACGTTTGAGAGGATGGTGAGGTGGGCTAATGTCTCCGCGTCGACGGTATCACCGGATCACGTGCAAACTTATTTGACCTACCGCAGACAAAATCGCCAACATTAGCAGGTTTTGAAAATTGAAATCAGATCCCCTTTTCACGCTCTTTTGAATGGTATATCGCACTTCGCCCAATTTCATGGTCAGAAGTTGATGTTCCCTTGATTGACATTTGTGAGATTGACAAGGCTTTTCGAGAATACATTCAAATTATAACTTTATCAGCGCTCCGCTGCGCCCATAAGTCTAGTTATCTGCGTGAAACCAAAATGCTACCGCTTACGTAGTTGCTCTTTGAGAATGGCAACTGTGAAGAACAACGAAAACTGCATACAGTACTCGTCAATAATATCGCACACCACCCGCCCTCCCCCTCTCACTTTACCGTGTCCCACACTAACCTACCGTATCCCCACCGTAACGTCTCCTTCTGAATTTTCTCCTACAGTACTCATATCGTAACTATCATCCCATCAAGACTACCGTATTCCTACCGTACTCACATTCTCGGCCACCCTCAGGGGCGATCGATGCATGAGCAGCAGGCAGTCGACGTCCTCCCGCATCGGCGCGATCTGGAATAATTAATAAAGTAAAGTATACAAATCATTTTTAACAATACATTGAAAAAACACCCTTATCCGATGGAGTCATTCATTCATTCAGCACGGAGTGAGCAATATTTTGACTAATAATATAAAGTGCCAAATGGCAAGTTCCAAGCCTCATTCATCTATGTTTCAAGGTATTCTCATGTGCAAGTGAGCGCGCTGTGCTCATTGTGAATATGGTGTTGCTTTCAAAAATAATTCAATATTTTTTCGCCCGTCAGGAAGCGCTAGAGAGTAAGGTTGCTCCTCAATGCGAATATCACCCAGTGGGACACCCACCTTCTTGGGAATCTCCTCGAGCGTGTCCGATGCAGCGATGAGAATGCCCGCGCGCAGGGAGGGAAGGAGCTTCCTGCAAGGAAAGTACGGTAAGGAGTACGGTAAGGTTACGGTAGGGTACTGTAGGAGCAAGACAGTAGCACGGAAGATGCCTCATGTAATATTGCAAATCTCGTGCAATGTTGATATTCAACAAAGTGGCCTGCTCTAATTGTTGCTCTACGAGAATCACTAGTCACCTTCGCTTGAAACACAAATCCTCGACGAATTCTTCGTACATTTTGCGCATTTGCCTATTTCCAAATCAATAATCCCTTCATTGACCCCTTTCCTCTTTTCACGCCTCCCTTCCTTTCCTTCCCTCACTCCATTCCCTTGCCCTCAACGCTGGCGGTCGTCTGCTCTCTCCGCTAATGGACAATCTGCCGTCGAAAGTGGACATTCCTCCGGGCGAGGACACCCGCAAGGCCAAGAGCGCTGCCCCAGGTACCGCGTACCGTAATCGCACAACCACTACCGTACCCTAGCCCGTTTACCGTAAGCCCCAGGTACCGCGCACCGTATACGGCCATCCACCACTACCTTAACCCTAAACTACCGTAATCCCCATTTTGCAGAGGAGGGCCCAGTGCAGCTGCCCATCGGGATGACTCTAGGTGCCAAGTGGAAAATCATCAAGAAACTGGGCGAGGGCGGCTGCGGCGCCGTCTACTTGGTGCGGAAGCAAACGAGAATCTAGCATTTCCACTTTGGCACCAAAAGGAGTGCCGCTGAACACTAGCAGCCGGCCATTTCGGTGTTCCTTGCCTTGCGCACGACGACTGTACAGCAACTTGCTCCTTTATTCTCATTTAGTCAATTCTCGACCGATCGATATCGATCGATACCGTTCAGATACCGTAGTTTTCAGGTGACTAGCACAGAGAACGGCGTGAAGGCGGCGCTCAAGGCCGAATCGCTCGCCGTCGAGGGCGGCAGCGTGCTCAAGATCGAAGTCGATGTACGGTATTCCACTCCTACCGTAGTCCATGATGAAGAGGGTGGACACCATAGTTCGAAGAGCTACCGTATTAGCCCCTGTTCAATACACAGTATCCCAGAGCGCATCGTAACTAGTGCTGTAGCTTACTAGAGATTACTTCTTACTAGAGAGCAACCCTTGTTGTAGTCACATCAATGCACAGGCAGATTACGGTAACCCAGGCTACCATAATCCTATCGTATTCCACGTGCTCTGGAAGCTGAAAGGCAGAAGCACGGGTGCTAGCTCTTACCGGAGTGCTAAAGCAGTTTAGGGATAAAGGGGATACCGTAACCCCTCCCCTAATCCTACCCTAATCTCAGGTGCTCTCGAAGCTGCGAGGCAAGCGGTTCGTGTGCGAGTATCTCGGCGCGGGTCGACTCTCGCGATTCCAGTACATTGTGATGAGTCTGCTCGGAGAATCGCTCGAGGGCATGCTCAAGTCCGCTTTCATTGCCGTACTCCCTACCGTACCCTGCCCACCACAACCAGCCTAAGCACTAAGTAGCGATCTTAAGTAGCCTAAAAGTACTCCTTAGCGACTTAGGCTTTTAAAATAACTCAATAGCGTCATCGTCATGAGTATGCTCAAGTCCGTTCAATTATCGTATCTGATGCTTCATTTCTGCATCTATATCGTGCTTAGTTCATCTATTCTATGCCCATTTTTACCATAATTCGCCCGTTGCCTTCACTACCGTGTCCATCCCTCTTCTCATTGTCAGTCTCTGCAGCCACATCCTACCGTGCCCATTTCCGTAAGCACACCGTGCCCCTTCCTCGCGGGATCTACCGTAAACCACCAATACCGTACCCCTTCTACTTCTTAGTCTGGGGCAACAGCATACCGTATCCCCCTTCTCAGGAACTACCGTACCCCTTCCCCTCACGATCTACCATAATCCACCAATACCGTATCCCCTTTTCCGGCTCTGCGGCAACATCGTGGGCTGCTCGACGCTGCTGCGCGTCGGCATCCAAGTGCTGCACGGTCTCAAGCAGATTCACGACGTGAGCGGGGGGGGGGGGGCACTGTCGTAATCAGGCAACTTTACATTAGATCCCCGGATCTCAAGTAAGCACTCAATCAGCGCATAAGGCCCCGTGCGATTTCAGACTAAATGTATATCTAATTGTAAGCAATCTAAGGCTCGATGTAATAGATATCCTGAGCTCCTAAATCTACCCCATTTTTTGTAATGGACACGAGATGGAAAGCAGTGCCCTGATCGACTACCGTATCCTCTCAGGCGGGCTTTGTGCACCGTGACATCAAGCCGGCGAATCTGGCGCTCGGCCGAGCGGACGGCGGCACCGACCCGAACTTCATCTACATCTTGGATTTTGGCCTCAGCCGCTCGTTCGTTAAGGTACGGTAGCGCCAAGATTACTGTAGCAGTTTAGGATACGGTAGCCAGAATGATTACTTAGGAATACGGTCAGTATGGTACTGAGTGTTGTAGTCAGGAGTACGGTATGTTTGGGATACGATAGAGCCAGGATTACGGTATAGCTCGGTTTAGAGTATCTACGAATACTGTAGCATTTATGGTACTACTGTAGGTAGGCCCCGCAAGCCCCGCCCACTTTGGTGTGACATGATTTCGCGAAAAAGCGAGAAACCAAAGTCGCAAGGTTCATTCTAAACCAAATCACTCGTTCGAAGTTGCTCTGGATAGCTAATACCGACCCCTATCGATAGAGCACTGTCCGAGAAATGCACAACATCACTAAGTAGGTAAAAATTGGACTCAAATTAAGGGAATAGGGTCGATTCTCGACGAAAAGAGTCTTTTCAAAGGCTTCCAGTGTGACAATTCTGCTCGGACAAAGTTTTTCTGACTCATTAGAATATTTTACGATTTTTAGAGAAAAATTTAAAATTTTAGGATCTTTCCCTGGCTTGCGACTCCTCGATTTATAAGGGGCGCGAGAGAGGCGGGAGGAGGGAGGCGAGAGGGCGGGGGGAGGGAGAGAGACACACGCAAATGAGGCTCCGCCCCTTTCTCTCTCGTCTCGCCTTTCCCTCTTCTTCCCCAGTTAGTTGCGCGCGTAGATCTCGGGCTCTAGCGCAGCTCAGAGACAAGATATCGGCAAACGGTAAAAAGCATGGTTATTCAGACCGTCAGGGTTAGTTTGAATATACTTTTCACCACATTGCATGAAATTGGTTATCTGCATTGTGGCCCCTAACTGTAGGATCCGGGTTACGGTAGCCAGTACGACCGTAATCTTTCCATACCCAGGACGACGGCAAGGGCAAGATGGAGCTGCGGAAGCCACGCAGATCGGCGCTCTTTCGGTCAGTTTGCGATGGAATATCCCGTGCTCCAGCCGACCTACCGTAACATTCAGTAGCTTAGAGTCTTCTAATGCACCGGTAGAACACGTCTAGCTCCTGTAGGCAACCTTCCTTCCGTACTCTATCGTACCCTTACATTCATTACAGTAGTTCGTCTTGCTACCGTACCATTATCTACCGAATCCCTCATTCCAGTGGCACGTCTCGCTACTGCTCTGCGGCCGCGCACCAGAAGCACGATCAGTGCCGCGTCGATGACATCTGGTCGCTGGTCTACCTGCTCGTAGAGATGAGAGGACGACTGCCCTGGGACAACCTCAAGTAAGCTCGGATATAGCAAATAATGACTACAATACGCCTGACCAGTGAACGCAAGTGATGATGCTAGCGCATGCATTGGACATGGTAGCTATAGTAGCTATTGTAATTAGGCCTATAGTTGCTGGAGGACGACTGCCCTGGGACAACCTCAAGTAAGCGTCCGCAACTAGGGTTCTAGGGTTCGTCTCTTCATTTCGCACAATCTCGCCTCTCTGACCGGTGAGATAGTGTGAAGAATGAAGAGACGATTACTCGTATTTCGAGCTCTATGCGCAACCCTGTGCCGGCAGTTGCGAACCAGACCAAACTGTGGTGAAGTGTCCACGTCTTGGCTCTTGTCTAGGCCTTAATGAACGCTAGACTGCTTAGGATTAGGACTTAGGACTTAGGATTAATTCTTCGTATGGCACCATGTCCCCTTTTCAGCGAGCACAAGGAGCTCGCGGAGGCGAAGCTCAGCGTGAACGATCGCGAGCTGTTTTGCGAGTGCCCGCCGCAGATGAAGGACCTGTCCCGCTACCTCAAGTGCGTCAGCCAATTTTTTTTGGCGTGTTTGGGGTGCCCCCTTTGTCACCTCAAATGCGTCACATCTACAGAACGCTCAACTACTTCTCGAAGCCGGACTACCCGAAGATGTACGGCATGTTCATGGAGGGCATGAAGGACGGCGGATACTCGTGAGCGTTTCCTACCAATTATCCAGTACTACCGTACCCCGCGCAATCTCCAGATATCGATCCTTGCAGGTTCACGGATCCGTGGGACTGGCAGCTGGTGGAGAGGATCAAGGGCGGCAGGAAGGGCGGCGGATCCGGCGGCAAGGGAGGCCCGTCGAAAGTCAGCGCCAAGCCCCAGCCTGTGCCCACGAACAAGAAGGTGCTGTGTGGTAGTTACGGTATTCATGGGAGCCTCCCAGCACAATACCAAATCGAAAACACACTCTACCACCGCAGTGGTCAGGTTACTGTACTCAAATCAACCTGAGTCCAGTCATAGTAATCAGCAATATTCACAACAGGGCATGGTAGGCTACAACATCTCCCAATATCAGTCCACGATAGCAATGGGGGTTTCAGATTCATCATATCCTGTATCCAATAAATAGAACACTAAAGGGCTACGGTATCTCTCAATCCTTCAATTCCATACCAGTTGCCAATAATCTCAACAGGGGATACGGTAGGTTACTGTGTCCCTTATCGATCCAAATTGCAGACGAGCGTGAAGGGCGCGGCGAAGAAGGGCGGCAACGTGCGCACGGCCAAGTCGATCGCGGAGACGAAGCAGGTCAAGACGAAGACTGCTTCCCGGCCCCGCGGAGCAGGACAGGCCCCGTCCGTCATGGGCCCGGCTCCCGGTTAGTGTCTTATATTTCCCGGCTCTAGAGTAGTCTGTGTAACTTGACGGTTTCAATCCGGCGCCGTTATGCGCTCTTGCTATTGTTGTGATCGATTCATGGGATCGCTTAGTGCCGAACAAGAAACAGTCTCACGAATCTCTTCTGACGATAGCCAACATCCCCCTTTCAGGCTCCTCTCCCTCGACTGCCACTGCCGCTGGCGCTCCGGCCGGAGGCAAGGCCGGCGGCGCCGGCGGAGGTGCCTCCATCGCCGCGCCGCCCACGGAGAACAACGGCGGCGACGCCGTCCCGCCGTTGGTGGACCCCTTCACGATGGCCGACTTCACGGCCGACCCCCTGGGCATCTGAGAAAGCCGGCTCCCGGCTCCCGGCTCCCGGCTCTGGGTAGCGGCGTAACGATACGATTGAGATATACTGCGCGATGGCGAGGAATAAACGATACCTTGCTGGTTGTTGTTGTTGTTGTGCAATACAGATACAATAATCAATTGAGAATGACATCAGAAATCCATTATCAGCAGAAAATGCCGTGCATTTTGAGAGAATCCGCAATTGCGACCCCTATTTTGATTTGTGTTTTACAACCAATTGAGAAGACATGATGGAATAGTAGATCAATTATCGTCTCCATTATTAGCAACAAAATACATTCAACGCCCAGTATCTCATATACGAATACCCTTACACAGTAGAGGAATATTCTGGCAAATATCGCGTATTCCGCCTCCGTTGCTCTTGAGCTTCACACTCAATTGGTAAGGGCTAATGGCTCACACGGCCAATGATTCCCATCTAGCTGCTCATTCAAACATTTTTGCACAGTATCTCTGACCGTTCAAAGGTGAAGTATTCGAGAAACTGCTCAACTCTGTCTTAATTTCACGCAACACTTCAATGGTCCGACAACGGGAGAGAGCACATACACAGTGAGCAACAGTCTACTCGCTCATAGGTTTTATTGGGGATCCAGTCTGTATTAGATAGGGCCACTAGGGCTATTTCAGATATAGTAGTGATGTACCCGTTGCTGTTTATTTAGAAGAAAGAAGATCAATATGTAAATATAAGAAGATCCATATCATTTCCCTCCCAATCCCCTAATCCCATTAATTCCCCTCTTTATCTCCCTCTTTACATCCCAATCATTCTATGCAACGGCCCGCTAATCGACTATAAATACCCCCTCCCCCGTCTCCTCGCCAGTCTGAGGATGGATAAATTGTGAAGTATATCTCTTGTAGTTTGCTCTCACAGTGAATCCGCATATCCGAAGCTCATTCATGGGGGCCGAAACGAGCCGAGCCTAGTATCGATCTACCGTACCCAAGAGTATCCCAGTGGGTGAGCGCGGACGCTCCGACTGTGTGATAGGGTCGTGGATTGCGATCTGTGGACAGATCTTGGATACTGGTGCTTTGAGTAAATCCGTGATTACTGTAGTGTGCGTGTGTGTCGAGTGATTGGATACAGTATACCTGCCGTATTCGACTGAGGTCGAGGGGTACTGAGGATCCAACGTTTATTGAGGAATTGGTATTGAGTTTTGGACTACTGTAGACCCAAGAGAGCATCGGCTGCGGTCGATAGGGTGTTACAGATCTTGTACAAATTGAGAATCGGCTACGGTAGAGGGATACTGTAAGGCGAAAGTGTTATTGGAGTGCGAAGACTACTGTAGATTTTTGAGGAACCCGAGTATCGGCTGCGGTTGGATAGCTCGAGGGTATCCTCATTGGGCAATATGGATTTGAGTGTGGATGGCACGCAGATGAGTGTGTCAAGGAGCAATGAGAGTACTGTAATGCGACTGAACAAGGCTCACACTGATATGGTAGATGGAATCAGTGAGTGGTGCCAGAAAAGAAACGTGTCTGCGACTAAGCGAAAAGAGCTGAATGAGATCGTGGACCGCTACAGCAATGAATTGAATAGTGAAATGAATAGATTGGAGCAAGTAAACAACGAAATGAGATGCAAATTGAGAATGTCTGAAGAAATGAGATTGAATCAGTGTGACAAATTGGATAGAATTGTGATGGACATTGGACTGCAATCAGCAGATGATATCGTTCATATGTACCACCAATTGAGAGCGAATGTGAGAGAAAAGAATGCATTCGTCTCTGATCTAATGAAAAGATGGAATGCAGATATCATTGAAGATCTATTTCTCATTCCGAATAGAACAATGAATCATGGTGAGATCCAAAGAAGTGCGATGTATGAGAGAGAATCGAGCAAGGTTAACGTGTATAAATCGAATGGATCGAGATCTGATGTGAGAGATCAGTCGGATATTCCTTTGCGAGGAGCATCTAAGAGTTTTCGAGATATGGGAAAGAATGAAGAAGAGGAAACTTCTGAGGACGAAAGTTCTCCTGAATCGGATTCATCGTCGGAATCTGATAAGAAGAAGCGTAGGAGACGCAAAGAGCAGAAAATGAAAAAGAAATCGGACAGTTCCGAAAGTAAAAGAGAAAGAGAGGAAAGGAAAAGGAAGAAAGCAAGAGACAAGTTGATAAGTAAATTGCCTCGAATGGAACCTTATGATGGTAACCAGGAAGGATGGAAATTGTTCTCTGAGGGATTTAAGATCCGATATGAAGATATTGATGATAGGGATGGCATTGTTATATTGAATGAACATTTGTGTGGAGATGCAAGAAAGACTTTCAAAGGCCTACCAAAGGATATTGAGAGAAAAGGATGGAAGAAGAGTCTGAAATGGCTCAAAGAGCGAATTATGGGTGGAACGATGTACAAGATGATTGATTTCGAGAGAAATCTGCGTAATCAAGTCGTCGATGGAAGACGAATTACTGATGTGTGCGAGGAATTCACCAGATGGATTCACAAAATATATGACGAAGAGATTATCAGAGAAGAAATGAAGAAGAGACAGCTTCTTCTATTGTACGAAGGCTCCGAGGAGTACACGAGATTATTGGAAATGTTGGATGAAAGGAAGAGTTTTGAGGAAATGAAGATGCATTTGAAGCGTAAAGAGTACGCAATGAGATTATCAAAGGAGCGAGAAGAACAATACAGAAATGATCATGCGATGAATCGAGTACCTGAGAGAAGATTCTCATATGGCAATATGCAATGCTTTGGATGCCAGGAATGGGGACATAAGTGGTCCCAATGTACAAAACGGGTGAATCCGAGTAAACCCGATGAACAAGTGATCAGAAG
>LS488814.1:167885-275177 GCA_900490705.1 Pristionchus arcanus
ACCCGTTGCTGTTTATTTAGAAGAAAGAAGATCAATATGTAAATATAAGAAGATCCATATCATTTCCCTCCCAATCCCCTAATCCCATTAATTCCCCTCTTTATCTCCCTCTTTACATCCCAATCATTCTATGCAACGGCCCGCTAATCGACTATAAATACCCCCTCCCCCGTCTCCTCGCCAGTCTGAGGATGGATAAATTGTGAAGTATATCTCTTGTAGTTTGCTCTCACAGTGAATCCGCATATCCGAAGCTCATTCAAGTCTCTTCATGCTTCTCGGATCTCTCGCCTCTCAGATCGGTGAAAGAGCTCACGGAACAGGGAGAGGAATACATTCGCTCATCGAACAATCGTCAGATACTCTAATTTCTCGTCAGTCAGGGAACACGAGAGAGTAGGCTAACCAAAGAGAGTCAGACACTTCGCTCACCTCAACTTGTGCAGCTTGAGCTGCAAGATGGTCGTGTCCTGAGGGGTCGCCATGAACACCTGTTAATAAAATTGATGAGTATTCGTTTGGTAATCATCTCTTCATTTCGAACATTCTCTCATTTCTCTGACTAGAAATAGATCATGCGACATTGACAGACGCACACATTGCTCGAACACTTCCTTTCGCCGACCTATTTCCCTTTCTCGTCGCCCATTGATCTACACTCGTTATCAGAACACTAAATTGTACTACGGTCATCTTCCTCCTCACTCCTCTTACACCGATTAAGCGCCTATTTTTCATTTTCATCCAAACGTTGAGAAGCCACATGGATTTATGTTTCACATACTCGCTAAAGCTGCCTCATGGGCGAATACTGCAATGATAACATGGAAGACGTCGCAATAAAAAATAATTAATTACAGTACCTTGCCGACGTTGGAGACGTGCGGCGTGCGCTGCGAGTAGCCGCCTGCAATTCTTAGTTGAAATTTTTTATTTTTTGTCTGACTCTCTCCCTTTCCCATAATCTCTCGCTTCTTCTGACCGACGAGAAAACATGCCGATTCAGAAACAATGAGTGAAAGATTAAGAGACAATTGCACAATTGTAGGATTTTTACAGGTTTAAAGACGGCTTTCCCATAAGATTCAGCGCCATATTTTCGTTTCATCGAAGTAGGAGATCCCTTGTTTCACTAGATCTCTAAGTCAGGGTATAATCGGTATGCTCTGATCGTCGTCACATTGTCTTCATTATCCAATTCTCATAAAAGTGGGCATGCAGCCCTTCTCGCGTGCACTGCACTAGTCAATACTTGCTACTACGCTGGACCAAAGTGGTTGGAGTTTCACGCATTTGATAAGGACAGCCTGTAGGGAAATATCCCAATGAAGAGGACACTTTCTGTTCCCAATCCTAAAGATTTGATGTTTCTCTTGGTGTATATACTAGGAACGCAGAGGAATGATTCAATGCTGCTGGCGTGGGCTAACAAAAAAATAGCTGAACACCAAATGGTTGCAATCTCCTACCCACTTTCCATCTATTATCGCCCGCAATATCTCGGTTGCTCAATGAGATCAACTAGTGCGCACCTTGACGTGTAGCAATCACACTCAGCTTCGACATCGAACATCCCAATAGATTCCACGCGATAGCCCTATTCCTATCCAATAAACATGATTAGCTTCGTTTTCACAGTGTTTTACCGCATTGGGAATTCAATCACTTGACAAGGAAGTTTCCAATTTCGCGTGGTCAGGATAAGCGAATAGATTATGAGTGTATCAATGGTGCGTCGATCCCACAATATTCAAACTTCGAATTTATCTTACAATATCCTCTCACCCGAGTGTATCAACAGCACCCGCACTTTTCCGCTTCACTAGTTAGACAAGGTAACACTCAAATGAATATTTCAATGGACTTTCAGCGTCTTCATCAATTATTCTGTTACAAAATAATCCCTTATTTTCCTGCCGTCAACTAACCCGAGTGTACCAGTAATACCCTCCCACTATCCTTTCTGATTTTGTGCTTCACTGGTTGCACAAGCATGAGCCGTAGGCATATTTCACAATGATTTTCTCACGATGTTACAGTAATTAGTATTTTCTCACCCGAGTGTATCAGCAGAACCCATCCAGCGGCATCGAAATGCGCGCGTTTACGTTTCCCTAGCTACTCTAGGCCAAAGCTCAGATGAATATTTTAATTGTAGCGACTACTTCAATAGTTAAATATAAAAATACTGATTTTAACTAACCCGAGTGTATCAGCAGCACCCTTCCATCCGCGTCGAAGTGCGCGTGCTTCCGATTCTCCTTCAGCACCCATACGGTAGCGCCGCCCGATCCTGGGATTAATTTAATTATTTACCTATATGTGACAGACAATCTCGTGCTACCTATCTTGGCATGGTATTCTTGCAGCGATTTAGAAAACCAGCTTGACTAGGCTCTTTTTCATTTCACAGGGTCTAAAAATATCGGTAGCAGGGGGAAGGTCCAATTCTGACCTCGTTGGGGTGTCTACAACAATTACTTACGAATAATTACTTCTTCCAATCAATGGGCTAGCACTGGATAACTACTGTAGTACTGTACCCCCTACCGTACCCGCTCTGCCGCCGGGCGGATCCTGGACGACGACGCACTTGCGCGCGTACTTCTGCCAGGGAACGTCCTCCAGCTGCAGCTCGAAGATCCTGAATATCAGGATTATCGATTAGATTCTACCGTATCCCTTTCTTTCCATTTCGCACACTCTAAGTGGTCAGAAATTTCTTGGATGAGGTTGGTGTGAGCATTGCTCGATTAAATATATCTTCTAGATCTCTCCTAATGATCCCTCTCTTTTACGCCTGTTCAGCCTCTTATAAGAGTCTTATTTCAATCTGCATACAAGTCACCCGCCCGTTTCACGTTGCACCTTTTCATTAACCAGACAGCTTGACTCATATAGCAATCACGCTGTGATACTCTTTCTAAGGCACAACAATCCCTGCAAAAATCGTCTCTTGTACAGCTTTTTTTCAATTTCAGCAATCGATTAATCTACCGTACCTCTCATGTTTCTCAGTCATCGCCGTGAGCACAAGGCAGTCCCACTTCTGCCCTGCCCTCCCCTCATCTAACATACCGTACCCCGTTATTCAAACCTTCAGTTATCGATCGCCCATTACCGTGTCCCTACCGTACCTCTTCTGTTTCTCATTCATCGCTGTCAGCACGAGGCAGTCCCACTTCTGGTCCGGTCCACTGCCCTCGTCGCCGTCCGAGTCGTGGTCGACCGAGGGCGCGAGCAGGGAACCGCCGCATCGAAGCCAACTGCAGATGCATGGATTTATGATTTGATCATCGCTTTTCGTCGTAATTATGGCCGATTGAGAGGCACTAATGAAAACCGTCCAGAACAACAGCAAAATGGCGAACATGTAGTTCTAGTACTATTTGTATATAAACCATTGATTTATCAACGAGACGTTATGGATTCACAATTTGTATCGGTTTAGATCGCAATACTAATGATTTTGACATTTATGCAAACCAAATTTGTGTTTCATGTATCCCATACATGCAGCCAGAAAATATTCATTTAATAAGTGCCTCGTTCATTTGATAAGGTCAAATCAGCTAATCTATTTGCAATCTGTGAATCAATCAGCCGTAATTTCCAGTACTTTCATCGCTAGGGTGCTCGATGCCCGTAATATTCGTAAAAATAGTCAATCCACGATAGCCTACAGTAACCCCCTTACCGTATCTCCTCGTGCACTTTCGCCTCTTCCTCGGGCGCGAGTCCACCCGACTCCAGCAACCACGGCAACGGCATATCATCCATCTGAAGACTTTGATCTTTGATCTTTGATCTCTGATCTCAGATCCCAGACATTCTAAGGCGATCCTCCAGTTCCATGTCCACACATCATGCATTCCTCCAATCCTGTATTCCCTACGGCAACAAAACAAAAGAATACAATCACCGACCTACGTATAGCATAATTAATAGGCAATCTAATTGCTAAGAGAAACAGAAATAAGTAATGCCCGATTAACGCTAGAAATAAGCGAAAATATTATAGTTACACTATTTGTACAATCCGCTAGAAGCATGATACTGTTGATTCTACAATCAAACGAGTTCTATCACCACCACACAATTTACAAGGGGCTAAATACATTCTCGATAAGTGAAACACCTATACACAAGATGGCACACAAATAATTCTATCCGCTCTGTGACTAGCTACAGTATCGAAAGATCAAAGATCAATCTAAGACTCGTGCCATGGGCCTAGGGATCGAAAGATCAACGATCAATCTCAAGCTAAGACAATCGACGATCAAACTCTAACTAAACGATAGACCAAAGATCAATCGAGGACTAGGCAATGATTCTACAGATCAAAGATCAATCGTACACTAGGATGGCCTTTCCATCAGGGTGGGTGAGTAGCAGAGCGGGGGTGGCGTAGCCCAACTCCATTCTCATCCGAGTCGCCGCCCATTCCTTGCCAGTTGGCATCAGGGAGGAGCGCATGCAGCGTTCCAGCTGCAAAATCAGGAATTTACTCCGTGTTTCGGTGCTGCATTGCCCCCGTATCAGCCGTGGGCGAATGCTGCTTCTGATTGCAAACACACAAAAATAGACAGTATCGAATCAGATTGGTATCCACTCCTACGATCACCACCCGGCGCTTCCGAGCTGCACTGTCTGCGTATCACACGTACGCGACTACACTTACAATGGTTGTCTGTCGAACGATTTTCAAAACACACCAAAAAAAACTCGCCATGGATAAGTGAAATTACACTAGGTGCTTGTCCGCTGCACAATCTCTTCAACTCCTATTTGACAGAGATCACACTACTAATATCGCTTTCGATCTCTCTTTACTACCCCACGATTTGCTCTCTCGCCTCCCCGTGTTTCCCTGTTGCACTGAGTCCGTATAACTCGAGCGCGGTAGATTTTTACAATGGTTGCCTGTCAAAGTTGTTTCTCGAAAACAAAAAAATAGCAGTAATCGGAGTCATCACCAATCCATGCAATTCCATATGGCCGTGCAAATCCTAAACAGGCACTCTGATGCGCCATTCCCATATTACTTCCTTGAAAGCAGTCACATCAGCAATTCCATCCGTGCATTCTCTTTTCAAGATATAATACGCACATGCTCACTGCTGCTGAATCCATTATCCATCCCCACTGTCAATAGCTACCTATTTCCATTGTTTTTGTCCACCTTAACACGCTTCATTTGCTTGCGTTCCACTCTTTTTTTCCTGCGTACCCAAACAGTCCCGATTCGTCCATATTCTACCCCAGTACCGTTTGAATCACAAAATCTCACATGTTCACTGCTAAATCCAGTGTCCTCCATTCTCACAGTCAGCTGCTGCCCCCTCCTTCTTCCTGCCGACTCCAGCAGGGGCACGAGCGAGGCTGCGGTGACCGCGCGACAACCGCGAATGCAGATCTGGAACCAGGGGCATATTGGGACGACGTAGGGGAGATGAATGGCGCTCATAATGAGATGCTCATTGTCAAGGAGCAAGGCCACTGTTGATCTAACCTGCTCAGGTTTTTTCATCGAGCAACCTGCGTCATGGAGCAATGTTACGATACGGTGCAAGGAACCCCAAAGTCTGGCAAAATTGCCATTTGTTCGGTATTGCCTCCCCGACAGAGTCAAGGCAGATTTATGCTTTGATGTGCCTACTACATCCGCCTACGTTGTACGACGCTAGTAAGAAGGAGTAACTCTCGGGAAAAAAACATAACAAAATGCCACAACGTAGATTGCCGTCTCGGAATTGGTGTTCCATCGCCACTACTCTACTCCGCTCTGGAGAAAGGTTGCTAGTGCAATCATTGATTCCAATTTAAAATAACAGCAACTCTGCTCTCATTTCCTCTGCATTTCCCATTCTATGACTAGTCTGGCTAGCGTTTCATCCTTCCCACTCATGTTGCTTTTTATTATTGCCTTGACTCACAAAAATCAATCGTACGCTCATACTTCTTCCAACTACACCAAAGATCAAAGACCAATGTCATACCCCTTCCCATCTGAGTGCTGCGATGAAAGACCATAGACCAAAGATCAAAGACCACTCTCTCCTCACCTCCTCCAGATTGGGCGCGCCTCTGGCCAGTGCGCTGCACAGCTTGTCGGAGACCAGCGACGAGTCGGTGACGGACAGGCAACTGGAAAGCGAAGAGATTCTGACCTCTTCCCCTCAGACCTCTTCCTGTCTAGACGAGATCAAAGACCAACGCCCTATTACTGGCACTTTCCTAGTTGGCAACCAAGCCCCGCCCCCTTGGTCCTTCCCCTTAATGAAGGGACGATTATTTGTTATGAAAGTGCTTAGGTTGCTTAGGCTTAGGAATATGATGCTTAGTAATCACCTGCTTAGAGTGATCTAAAGGCTGTACGGTGCCTAAGCTCCGCCCCCTACTGAAGGGGGCGGAGTCAAAGTGGGCGGGGCTTGTCTCATCTAAATTCCCTAAAACCGTTAGATACTCTGTTTATGCCGACGACCTTAAACTATTTGCCGAGAGTCCCATTTACTCTGATGACCTTCAAAGTGCTCTTAATGTTGTCTCTTCCTGGTCCTCACAATGGAATCTTGGCTTATCCGAGACCAAATGTACAGTTATGTATTACGGTAGTAACAACCCCCGCAAACAGTATCACATTAACAGTATCCCTCTTGTCCCTCCTCCCGATAAGAAAATGTTTGTCAAAGACCTAGGTGTGCTTTTTTCGCCTTCCTTAACTTTCTCTGACCACATTAACAAGGTAATCTCGAAGGCCCGGTCTATAACTAACTTACTGTTTAAATCCTTTCGTAGCACGTCTACTCTTGTCTATACGAAGTCCTTCACAACCTACATTCTACCCCATTTAGAATATGGTTCTATCATTTGGAACCCCGTGCATAGTGTTGAATTGACTAGAAGTGTCGAAAAAGTCCAGCGTGATTTCACACGAAGACTCTATGCTAGATGTAATCTCCCTCATGTACCGTATCGCCAGCGATTGATTGACCTGAACTTTATGACGCTAGAGAACCGTAGAATCATGATCGACCTGTCGTTTGTTCACTCCATTGTGCACAATAGAACCCTACTTGACACGTCATCCCTTCTTTGCCTTTCCCCTCTCTCTCGTCCTCTTCGTAATTCGCACAACCTACGAATTTCCCTGCCATTTTTACCTCCCAATTCCCATACCACAGTTGCATCGCGCACTATCAGTCTCTGGAACTCATTGCCCTCCACCACTGTATCATCTAGAAGTGACACCTTCCGCCTCTTCATTTCGTCCCAACCTTCCTCATTTTTTCCTGTATCTATGATTAAATCTTGGCTTGATCTTTGATCTCTACCTCCCACTCCCCCCCCGAACACCCCCTACCCTTGCTGCCGCAAGAACCGATTCGACAACGTCGACGGACATCCGTTTCTAGCCTACTACTCTATCGCATTTCCATGTACATTAACCTGACGGAATAAATAATGAATGAAAAAAACTAGGAAAGTTCCCTATTACTTCCCGTCTGAGTGCCGCAATGAAACATGAAGTTAACGGCTAAGTTACAATTGTTGAAATACATTTGAACTTAAGGAATAATAGCCATCAGTGACTGATGAGAAATTGGCACGCAATTGTCTTACTTTTTGCTTGATCTCTCTTGTCTAAATAACTAGACAAGGAATTAATTGTTTTTAACGTCACTCAGTCTGAACAATTGGCACTCCTCGCCCTTTCCCGATTATGACGTGTGCCTGCAGCACCAAATGCCTGGTTCAGCAGTCCTAACATTAGCTTCTTCCCCTTTCACAAATGAGTTTTGCACTTCTCGAAGACCGCAATATTAGTGGACCGGGGTGGCGACCGAATTCAAGGTATTATTGCAACGCTGAATCTCCTACGTTGTTTTCCGCCTCTATTCAAAGTTCCTTCTCAATTATCAGTCCCTCTCAAAACTACCCTACCGTGCAGCGTGAGCAACATCTTCAGTACTTGAAAACTCCATGACCTACCGCAGACTACTCATCGCTTCTCTATTCGATCCCCTTGTCATTTAGCCTCCATTTCCTGAGGAATTCCTCGACCTACCGCAGCGTGGGCAGCGACGCGGCCAGCGCCCGCAGCAGCAGGCCCTCCGGCAGCACGCACGACAGCAGGTGCACCTGGCGATGATGATGAAATACGGTCAATAAACACGATCAATAAATCGATAAATCGTCCTATTACTTTGATACTGGTATTTTATACACGGACGAGAGTCAAGCTAATCACTGCATGATCAATTCACAGACCTTTTACATACCCACAGTGCGCGAATCCGCCGTGCGGGAAATTTTGTCATTTTGGTAGTTCGCGCACTGACTTCGTGATAATGTACTCCTTCCTTCCCTACAGTATTTACATACGATCAATAAATCAATCAAATATCAATCTTGTACAGAAAACCCCTACATAATTAGAATCCTTTTTAGCCAGTATTGGATATTTTATTCCCGAGGGCCAGGGTCAATCACTGCATGCTCAATTCACAAACCTTTCACAGTGCGCGAATCTGCCGGGGTAACAAAATTCTCATTTTAGCATTTCTACTGTCGCTCCAATCGATCGATGGCGACTGTTCCGAGTCGTACCTACCGTAATCTTATCCTAAAGATCTACCGCACCTCCTCCAATCGATCGAAGCTGGTAATTCCGGCTAATGCCTACCGTACACTACTACCGTACTCACATCCTCCAATCGATCGAAGCTTGCGATGAGGGCGAGCGTCCAGGGGCGGACGGCGGAGAAGTCGACGTGCTCGAAGGATAGCGAGGAGAGCGGGGCGGAGCTGCAAGAATCACAACCTTGCGTATTCTCGTTTCAGATTTCCCTCACTACTCAGCCAATTGACGTTCTGGCAATAGACATTGATTTTGCATTCAAACCTCCCATATCGTTCTTCCTAGCCATACCCCTGACAATGAGGCTACCCTATCCTTCTACATTTCATACAGTGTCCCTATCGTACTCCTACATTACCTAAACCCGTTCAGTACAAATGGGTGAAGCACCGAACATCCAGAACAACCATATCGCACTTCGTAATGTACCATGACCCTGGGACACAACCGCACCCCCTCCTCGTCATTTACAGAATACCTGCATCCATTCAACAGTGTGTGCGCCGCATCTTTTGTCCTACCATAACCTACCGTACCCCTGCATCACCATTACCGTATCCCTACCGTATTCCCTACCGTACCTGCATCCATTCAGCAGGGCATGGGCCGCGTCATCCGTCAACCGCTGCCCTCCCATCAGCTCGTCCTCCAGCGAGAGAGAGGAGACGGCTGGAATGGGAACAAATTATGATAGGGGAAGACCCGCACCATCATTATCACCACAAAAGTTGAAATAGTATAATTTTCAACTAGATGAAAGAAGAAAATCGGTGTAAGGAAATGTTGAGTGCGCTTTACAATCAGAGCGTGACACGAAACTACCTGCCGCAGTATTCTATTGCAGGAATAATTTTCGTATTTTCTCACCGTTCTCGAATTTCGTGGTCAAATTATCACCAGCCGTATTGCTGCATCACCCGCAACACTTATTTTGCCAATTTCGAGATAAATGATGGACCTCTCCTCAACGTAGATCAAAAACAGACAGCTATCACACTTGCATCACTGTTCACTAGCAGCATTGCCGCAACACTCATGGTACTTATTTCGAATATCTAATGATGAATGATTATTCATCTTCAGCCACCACGATGTACATTAAAATTTTACCTTCTAACCCCCAAATCCAAGAATTCCCTCCCCCCTGGCAGCCTACAGCCTGATTGATGCCTGGGAGCCTGATTGATGCCTAGCCCCCTTTAATGCTAATCTCTCACCTCCGCTCATCGCGGGCAGCAGCATCTGCAGCATCTGCGTGCAGCCGTGCGCCTCGCACTGGCACACCGTCAGCACGGCTGCAGTGTAGGAGGAGACGCGCGTCTGAAAATAATTACTATTCCTCCGCTCCGGTGGTATATTTGCAAGGGGGGGGGGGGAGTAGATAGGTGTAAAATTATTCTAAGAATTAGTCTAAGGGGAGAACTGGCATACCGTCAGCACTGCGGCAGTGTAGGAGGAGACACGCGTCTGAGTTGGGGGATAACTAGCTTATTACTCAGTTAAATATAAGTAGATAACTAATAGCCCAAAGATACCTAGGTTCTCCGCTAATATTAGCAGCCAGCCTTACTTGGGAAGCGATTCAATTCCCTGCTAAGCCAATGCGCTTACCAAATTCATCAGCTACACACAATTCTTGCGTTTCATCCCACTCATAAGTGTCTAGCTATCCTACGACTACAATGTTATCGAGCTCCAGTGTCTAAAACTATTTCCAGTCCTTCCCAGCCCATTCTCCCCTCATCGCTCTGAAGTTTCACCTCACCCTCAAGTAGTTTGACAACCAAGTATATGATTATTAGTCCCTGTGAATGTTAAAAAAGAATAATGGAATATTTGTCAACCAATCACTCCGCAGTTTCACCCGATCCATACAAACAGAAATTTCAGAACAACGTCAATTCTGTGAAGAAAACTCTTAAAAACTACAATGTATTCCGCCTCCTATCATCCGAAAATTCCTATGGCCGGGGTGGAACAAATCCGCGTTCCACCCCGGCCATATCCTCATTGGGTTCAGCTGAATTCGATCAGAGTGACCTATGACAACTACTGCGAAAAACCATATAACGCTTGTATGACTTCATTTAACGATCCATCATGAGATTGGAGCACCACGACGCATCCTATTGACTGCGCGCTTCATCTAAAATGCCTCTTACAGTGCGCGCCAATCGCTCTACCATAGCCACATCTCCTACAGTATCTATACCGTGACCCCACTCCAGTTACCCTCCCCTACTGTGTCTTGCAGTACCTCCATCCTTCTACCTGTCCACTTTTACAGTATCTACCGTACCCCTCCCCACCTTCTACCGTACCTTGATGCTGCCTCCGCATTCTCCTCCTCTTCTGCCGCCGCTCGCGAACTGCACACAGATGGCCGTAGCGAACGGCAGCTTTCTGGGAATGGTGATCTTTGATCTTTGATTTATGACCTGCCAATGTGTCTCTAAATTTTATACCTCCCCAAAAAATAATCAAAGCGGTAATTGCCCAACCCCCTATTCCTACAAAACAACTCCCTTTCCAGGTGCTCATTTTTCGCTTAATATGCCAATTATGGCATTAAACAATCTAAAGAAGTGATGCTCCTTGTGCCTTTTCGCTCAAACTAAAATGATTCATCGCAAACCCACACGTTTTTTGTTTCGAACATATCCCAAATAACCTTCAAATTTCAAAATGTTGCTTGTCGAAACTTTCAGAATCCGATAAAAAAAAATAGTTCCCTCTTATTGTACTACATTCACATTCCAATATTTCTAAAAATATTTGAAGTTAATAATATTTAAAAAAATAATCAATAATACTCACCGATGCACGGCGGCGAGGAATCGTCTGCACGTGAGCGCTGCCGACAGCTTGTCCTGGCCCTGAGATCAAAGATTATTGATCAGGAATTAAAGATCAGAGGGTAAAGATCAAAGATCATTCTTATAACTATCAAGGACCACAACCGGTCCCGGATGACTTCATAACGCGCGTACAATTTTATTTTAGTCTTTCCAGCGCAACCGTCGATTAGACAGGTGCAAAATAGTCGACTTTTGTGTTGCAAGTGCAACCTCGCTTCACCAACTCAGTCAGCGCAAAATCGCCACAAACCACAACAGCTTGCTCACTAAGCTCATCCGACTCGTTGCCCCATTCTAACCCGGGTCCTAACCCACGGCCGTCGCAACTAGCGCACACCCTTTCCCCTTCCACTCACCTCCTTCAGCCTGCCCAGTATGTCGCCGACCAGCTCGTCCGGCAGCCCGTCCATCGTCGACGGCCTTCTGGAAATATAAATTATTGGGAATAGTAGACGTTCCTAACGAATCAAATTAGAGGTATGCTATTGCGGAAAACTAATACACATTGCGGGAAATCGCCGGGACATTTGGCGAGACGTAATTGCAATTATACAACTTCTATTGAAAAATTATACGCGGCGCTTGAAACACTATTTGGTTTTCTCGGCAAGGATTTCTGAATTTCTGGTTGTAACGAGGTCCGTTAAAAAGCATCACCCGCCTAGGAGTGGCGAATATAAAAGTAGGTTTTATCTGCTCTAGAATGTCAATGAGTTACTAAGGGAGCTTCACACGATCAATGATGTGTACAACACTAAGAGCAAAACTGCTTGGTTTTGTAATTTTTCTATTTAGAAAGAAGGATCTTCAACATCAGCAAGGAAGTATTCTAACAGCAGAAGATGAAAGACACGTGAAACACAGAAATGCCTGGACATTCTTTGCAAAGTGAATGACAAATAAGCCACAGAATATTGGAATTGTAAATGTTCAGGAAGTTACAATTGCCCAACCGCAAATCTGCCTATCTTGAGCTATCTTTGAATCACAGAGGTACCGGGTGCGGACGTGAACCATCGAACCAACAGAGCTGCTCAAACACGCTCAAACGGAACCATTTTATCACCACCATCTCTTCTCAGCACAACTTTTAATTTCGATTCAACAACAAATACAAAACGATCAGTGAAAAATCAATAATTCAAATAATAAATAGCGTTGAAACCAATGCAGATCTACACAGAATGCGAACGATCAATAGGATTTTCTGGGTTGAGGATAATAGGTCAGAGATCGATAAATAACAATCATTATAGATTAGGAATGGAGGGAGGGGTCAAAGATCAGAGTTCAAAGATCAAAGATCAGAGATCACAATCCGAATCGTCTCGTGCTTCTCACACTTCGGCCGATGTCCGCAATCTGCTCGGAGGGCGCGTTTCGCTCAGACGCGAGGATGTCCTCCTTCTTCCTGAAATGGGAGGAATAAAAACTGGATTTAATAATTAAAATAAACAAAGAAAACAAACCCCAGTTGCATAGACACTACATGTTTTATTAAAATTATAGACCGATCCATTTTGAGATTAATGCACCAGAATCCCTTCGGTTCTTCAAGTACCAGCGCAACCTCGACCAGCCATGTGTCCCCGAACGACAAAGCAAATTTTTCTCTCAATGAGTACAAATGAATCCATAAATCGACAGTTTTCGCTTTCTCGATACTAGAAGCGTTACTGAAACCTCATTTTCACTTGCTCAAAACCGCGTGCATCTAGCCTACAGCCAACCCTGCTCAATAATGTTAAATTTAATTAGTTAAATTCCAACTGAATTGAGGATCCGCTCAATTTTTCATACAATTCATATAATAAGCTAAATCCCGATTTTATCAAATTAAATTCTATGCTCCGCCCACTTTTTCAACTCCTTCTGCGCCGCTTTCATCTCGTTCTCCATCTGCTCCAGCGTGCGCACGCTCTCCAGTCGCTTCGCGATCGCCGACCCGCGCGTCTCCTGAACGGATTATCGATTTAATTGACTACGGTAGATCAAATTGATTGATTACTGTGGGTACCGTATCCGGAAGCCTACTGGTCTACCCTAAACAAAATGGGGTTTCGTTATTATTTTTAATCAAAAGAGAAGCGATGTCGCCATTGCAAAGATAACAAACACTGTAGTTATGGTCACCAGCTGCAACATGAATCTCACCACTAAGGAAATTGGACATAATGTCTAATACAACCCCTTACTGTACCTCGACAAAATAGCAAATTGTTTCGGCTCTGGTCCGTTTTGGGTGTCCCATCAAAGTTTCCTGGGGTGGTATTCTTCTTCCATTTTCGGCCGAGCCGAAAAAAAATTCGGCTGGCCCAAATCATTTTCGACTCACTGCTCTTCGTGGAGCGGGCGGCCGAAAATGATTTCGCCTGGCCGAAATCGAAAATGAACCGACTCGCGGCCGAAGTTTCAATTGAAATTTTCGGCGTTCAATTTCGATCGCCCAAATATATTGGGCGAGAACAAAGGAAATTGGTCAGATTTCGGAATGAATTTCGGCCAGGATTTCGGCCTAACTTTTCGGCCAAATGTTTTTTTGAAAAAAGACATGATTTTAGGAATTATTTGATCACATTTTTAGTTAATGGTTGGGAAATGGTAATTATAAATTATGATGAATATACTCACAAACGTGGTGCTTGTGGTAAGGTCTCGTGGTAAGGTTCACTTTGATAAGGAGTAAGTCTATGTGCGCAAGGAGTACGGCAAGTGGATAATCCCAGTCGTTGATAAACACTGCGATCTTGGAATCATGTCTAGTTTGGGGCACTTCTCATTTTCGCATGCTCGTCTTCCTGCTCCTCTCACCATTTTTTATATTTAAAGCATGTGAAAAGAGGTCGATATTTGAAATTGCCCAATTCTTGAGACCCATCCCACCGCTAGTTTGCGACATTGAAGGGTAGAATGAAGGCTATTAGTGAAAGGTGGAGAATAGAAAGATATAGTCCAAATGGCTCAGTGGATGAATGATGGATTTGTATACAAACGTTGGTGGTTCGAACTCCCCTACCGAAGTGACTTTTGCTCAAGTTCACAAAACAAACCCTTCAAATTTTCGGCCTTCAGCCGAAAAATTCGGCTAGCCCAAATTTTCGGCTCGGCCGAAAATGAAAGAAGAATACCACCCCTGGTTGATAAATTTTGAGAAAACCCATCACTTTAACAGTTCGTAAATGGAGTAATCATACGAAGACTAGGTCAAACGAGCGTAAATCACCCATATTTAATGAAAACTATTACTTCCACATATTATTATTGTTATAAATTTTGGCAACTTTTGAAAATTGATTCTACCATGCCTCCCTAATTACTATCCATTCGTGAAAACCGATTTCGCATTCGTTGTTCCACTTACATATTACACTTATTTCGTTAAACGAGCGATAATACATGCAAACACTCACTTCAACTGCTCGTAGACGACTCGGGAGAGCGTTTGGCCGTCCGATTCGTCCCTGTAAGGGAAAAAAGGTAAAGGTGATCTATATTTTCCTCGCAAGGCAGGTTCTGACCTCTAAATTCAGCATGCAACCTGTTCTTGTGAGAAAAAATCATGACTATATACGTTCTCGTGCCGTTTGGGTTCCGTCGTCAAACCACAATATATTCACTGTAAAATCGCGTTTCTAGCCATTGGACCTATGTTATTAGTGTCAGACCACTACATATTATCGGTCCTCGGTTGGCAATGAAAGTGTACGCGTGAAACTGTGGCACCAACTTATAGGTAACGAAAAATGAGTAAGCGAGTGAGCGAGGAAGTAAATAGCTCTCTACCTTTGGGTACTAAAGTAAAGAAGTGCCGTAACTCTACCTCAGGGGTCAAATACACAGGTAATGAAACTCAAAATATGGTGAGCTTTTCCAAAGTTTTCAGATTTTTGGGCGTGAGGAGGTTAGGTTTCGGTTAAAATACCCTGATTTCGTAGAATGGTGTCATGTTTTCACTAGTTTTTGTTCAAATTGATATAAACATGAGGTATGCTTAGGTCTACTCTTCGATTGATTACTACGGTAATCAATCGATAACTCCCTACCGTACCTTGACCGAGTAGAACATGGATCCCTGCTCCGCGAGCCAGATGGGATCCACAGCAGTCACGCACTGCATGTATCCCCCCCACCCCCATCTACCGTACTTCATTCCTACCGTATCCTAACGTACCCCACAATCAATCGATAACTACCGTACCTTGACCGAGTAGAACATGGGTCCCTGCTCCGCGAGCCAGATGGGATCCACTGCAGTCACACACTGCATGTATCCCCACCCCCATCTACCGTACTTCATTCATACCATATTCTACCGTACCCAACAATCAATCGATAACTACCGTACCTTAACCGAGTAGAACATGGGGCCCTGCTCCGCCAGCCAGATGGGATCGACGGCCGTCACACACTGCATGTACTCCTTCACCGTCATGATCAGCTCGTGGTAGACGACGTAGTCGGGCATGAAACCTGCAAGGGAGGCGATAGTTGGATACCGTAATTAAACAACGATAAATGATAACCGTACCCAGAAAATTCTATCAATAAGCCATGTTGTCGGGCAGGAAACCAGGAAATCGATAATCCATACTGAGACACTGTAGCCCATACTACCGTAGCAATCCCGAATACTCAGCCTTACAGGTTGATACTCCCATACTACAAATATTATGCTGATAAAAGTAACATACTGTCCACCAATAGATTACTGATTACCGTGCGCCCAATAACCAATCCATAAATCTAAATACCGTGCCCATTCCAAACAGGGCCGAGGTAGGGTGCAGAAACAGTATCATTAAAAAGTCAGTCCTCGATACTATCGAATGGTGTGCCTATCGTACTCCCCATAATCAATCGATAATTAACTATACCGTACCCATGCCGAACAGGGCCGAGGTCGGGTGCAGGAAGCAGGGGATGCCCGTGCGCACGTTCACGTACTCGCCGATGCCCTTCAGTCTGCAAAGAGAGAGGTTAAGATTGGTCTTTGATCTTTGATCTTTGTTCGTTGATCTCTACACTTCGATCTGATATTGGGTTGATTTATTGTTGTTCATCATCGTCCAATCGTCAGCTATGGGAAAAAAATGGTGAAACAGTGAATCACGTTCTGGTTGCGCGTATTTTTTGTTTGTTGAATTTAAATGCCTGCTACCACCCGATTGAAAAATCGAGGAGAATCGTACCTATGATGATTCGCCGCAACTTCCTTTCACCTAGCATTTTCTCTCATCCGTAAATCTTGGCACTTGTATGCAATTTCTCAGCGACAAAGAGATACACAATCGAAATAATGGGAGAAAAGCCGCCACTCGGATCGGCTTGCTATCTCACACACCCCATTCGTCTCGAAATATACCCTCGCCACCCCGCATTGCGGAGAAACACGTGTTTTCTTTATGATTTGATTTGAATCCAACAAGAGATGTCACCATTGCAAAATTGAGAAGCTTAGCAGGTTTGATCAGCAATTGCAACTCGTACCTCACCGGTCAGCACTGTGAAAGAAATATCTTACAATATCCTACTCACTGCCCGCCGACATCCTATTCTTTATCCTTGCTATACAATGATCATACCGGCCCGAATTGTGACAGAATCACTTTACAGTATCCTATTCGCTGTCCCACCCTCCCTACTAATAAAGGTACAAAGAACCGTCCGCATTACTGCCACACCTTCCTCCTATTCAGCCATTTTTTGTTTAAACTAAATCATAACGCCACAAAAATCAAAGATCATACCTTCCGGCGTTGTGGAAGTAGGAACTGCAGATGCACTGCCTTACAGTATCCCATTCACTTCCGCAGCTGATGATGGGCATCTTCTGCTCCGCCATGATCTCCTTCAGCTGCGCGCGCACCTCGCGAACCTGAGAAGGGTACGGTAGATTACAGTAGGAAAGGATACGGTGGGTATACTACTGTAAGACGGTTATGGTAAGGCGGCAAGAGGGGGTACTCTAGTAACAGGGTGGCATAGTCATAATCTCTTTGAGCTGCGCACGCACCTCGCGAACCTGAGAAGAGCACGGTAGATTACGGTAGGAAAGGCTACGGTGGGTATACTACTGTAAGACGGTTATGGTAAGGCGGCAAGAGGGGGTACTCTAGTAACAGGGTGGCATAGTCATGATCTCTTTACGCTGCGCGCGCACCTCGCGAACCTGAGGAGAAGGAAGGGTTCGGATGGACTGTTACGGTAAGATGTAGGCTGATTACTGTAGGAGATGTATTGTAAGGTATGAAAGGCATAATGTAAGCTACCAACCTTCATGACATCAATTGCTCACACTCACAGCTTGATAAGACTCGACCGCTAAACACGAAATGACTGGGGGGGGGATAGTTACGCTACTGCGAGACGAATTTTATTTTGACCCAGTAAAAATCATTTAACTATTCGTTGTGTACGCTGCAAAGGAAGAATCGGCTAATCACAATCGATGCATGATATCTCTAAACTCCGAAGCGCGAAACCCCAGGGTTTCCAAAAAGCTGCCAATTAATAAACTTCCCTACCGTAGTCCCCACCCTTCCAGTTAATAATCCTACCGTACCTTCTTCATTGCTTTCGCGTGCACATAGTTGTCCGCGGCCCACTTGGCCGAGTACTTGTGCTGACGCCACTGCAGGTAGACGTTCAGCAGCGTGAGATGGTCCGATTCAGGGACCTGAGTTTATAAGATTACGGTTTGATAAGGGAAGGGTGCGGTAAGACCACCGAATAGGGCACTTGAGATTGTTTCTAAAGAATGATGCAAAACGAAATCAATCCCCGGAGCATTCTTGACAAGAATTTCTTGTGAAGTTGAAGTAACCGTGAAACCCACAACAACTTAGTGCCACGGATCGGCCTAATGAAATGTAAATACATTATAACGTATTATAGTAAATTGTGATTGTTTCGAAATTTTACTACTTGAAAGCTGTTTTACCATTAGCTACTCAAGAGAGCAAGTGAATAAATGAAAGCTGTGAAACCTAGAACATCCATCGCGAAAAATGTTGAGAAACCATTTTATGATATTCTCTAACATATCTCTCACTGTAACCAGATTTTTTTCCATTTTTGCTTTACCTTCTCTGACATTTCAGCGGCTACAGGCACTACCATAACTAGCTACCGTATCCTTACTGTAGTTTTCCGTCCGGCTAATAGCCTACCGTAACCCCTTCCCCCTTTCACTACAGTATCCCTCCCCTACCGTACCTGGAACTTCTCCTTCCTCGCATCGGCCTCGTCCTCCCTTCCCTTCGGTCGGAAGAAGATGGCGGGCACGGACAGCATGGAGACGATTGTGAGCACCTGAGAGAGGAGTACGGTATTATGAGGGTTACGGTAGATATCAAAGAAATATTGGTAAATGCCCCCTACCCTAATATTGCAAAATGTACTGTTATAGGACTGCAAAAAATCAACGAATTATCGCCACCACGATTTTTAGGTCTGCTTTTTAGGTCGGTTTTTAGGTTTTTGGGTCTTTTAGGTCTGATTTTTTAGGTTTTTAGGTAGGTCTTAGGTTTTAGGTCAGGTCAACAGGCACCTTGCTGGCACTCGAATACGTCTGTTCCACTCCTTCCCGGGTCATTTTCGCAACAAATATAATCGTATAATTTATGCGAAATTTTTGGACAACGGAACACTATTTCCTTCATGCGATGATTACTATTTTTTACAGAAACCCAAGGACAACTGGATGCTCTGGAGCCACAGTCTATTTTGTACGCCCCCCCCTCATACCATCTTTCTTTCATCATCCAAGCAGCCCATATCCACCGCGGTGATCACCATCTTAGAGAGAGTCGAATTCAGCGGGAACTCTACTACCTCGTCCATATTGATCATAGTTATTATTCGACAACATTCTCGAAGGAATTGTAATGCTTTCAGTAGTAGCACATACCAAGCAGTAGTGAAGCACGTTCGCGCCATCCTAGCAATTGCGAGCCGCTTTTTCTCTATTGTCACCATTTTCTCCTCACCTCATTCGAGCAGTCCATGTCCACCGCATTCAAGACTACAGCCCTCCACACCCCTAACTCAATCCCATGGAGTAATAAATAGTTGTATTTTTTCCCATAAATCCATAATGAGATTACACTCGTCGCTGACGCAGCTAATATCGTTTACAACTGAAACTTGTTTTTCCCTAGACGTACACTTTTCACCCCAAAAAAGCCACAATTCCGTTATTCCCTCACCTCATCCGAGCAGCCCATGTCCACAGCCGTGATCACCATCTTCGACAGCGTCGGATCCAGCGGGAACTCTACTATCCCACTACCATGGTTATACAGTCGTCCCGACAATTACGCTAACCTAATCCCAACTACACTAGGACCGTTCACATGCGCTGATTGATAATTTGCTAATTTTATAGCGAATGATGTAGTTACTGGATCCTCTTGTGGCGAATCGTTTATAATAACGCAGTGAAACACGTATCCGCCTCATTCAATACCTCACCTCATCCGAGCAGCCCATGTCCACGGCCGTGATCACCATCTTCGACAGCGTCGGATCCAGCGGGAACTCGACCATCTTCCGGCCAATGTCCGTCAGATTGCCTGCAAATTCCGTATGATCGATAAAGAAGCAGACTCGCTCACGTTTTTCATCCTTGCTAATTTTGAGTTAAATGCTCTCTACTTTTCACATATCTTACCAGAATGTTAATTCTAGGAATTCTGGTCGTGCAACAAAAATATTGATAACAAGTGAACATGTGTTTCATGGTTGCTACAACCTGCAATGGATCGGAAAGGGTTAATTCTTCTGGTCAACATCGATTTCAACCATTTTTAGCCCCCCCCCTCAAACCATTGAGGGGCTTGGGTTTCATCAAAGGGTTATCTCACCAATGTTATCCAGCGCCTTCACCGTCCACAGCTGGAACATGGAGTTGAGCATGTTCTCCTGCGGCGGCGCGTCCATGAAGTGGAACGAGAGCAGGTCGTCAACCTGAAGAGAGGTAGGAATAAAGGTGTATAAAGGTAAAGGTAAAGGTGAATCCACGTCAAGCGATTTTACAGTCGTGCGACAACGCTAGGTGGGACCCTCTGGTATGAAGCTGTTATGAAGTTGTAGAACTATAATCAAGCTATTATTTGTCGAAAACGAAAGTAGGTGGATGATGAATATTTAGTAGCATGCTTGAAGTCTCATCGAGCACGCAAAACAGGAATTAAAATCGCTATTGCAATTCCACTGCTCATTGTTCCGCAAAAAAACACTACTCTCAAATGCTACATCTACCACATAGAAACCGAACCATGAGTGCTCCCCGAGAAGTCATGCTTCATCCATCACTCAAACTGGTTAGCTGTTTCCATCTCACGATCGTCATATTGCCGCATCTATCTAGAGGACAGGAGACCGAATTTCGCCCCAACATTGTTGTTTCACCGATTCATCAAGTCTCGCGAGGAACACGAACAGGTGATAACAAACGAATATATCCCATCAAGCACAACCTACTGATATGTCAGACAAGCCCCTGTATCGACTATCTTTAAAAATGCATTCAATGATGATTCACGACCATTCCTCAAATTCCGTACTCTTCACACACTTATGATTTTTTTGTCGCTTAAACGAAAATTCAACTAACTTCTATTTCAAAGCGCATTGTGCATTTCCTTCCATTATTATTCCCCGAGTCACTTCAATAACAAGACTTCGTATTATCTTTTGTCTGGAATAGACACCCCGTACTAGCCCGGCACGTCTAGCTCATATTCCAAATACAGCATACCCCAAGCGACTTCAAGAGCATCACGACCACGTTAACGGCGCTTCCCCCCCCTTTTGTAACCCGTCGTGCCAAGCACGCGCCCTTCCCTCAACATACCCCGAGTGACTTCAGGAGCAGCACGACGTTCGCGAGGTTCGTCCGCTGGATCTCCGGCACCGTCGCGCGCAGCATCTCCTGAAGAAATTATTATTAATAAAGTTAATTTGCTATGGCAATTCGGCCGCTGCTTTTCTGATATTTTCGTATTGTATATCTGTTTCATGTTTTGTTTCAACCAAAACGCCAAAGAACCGCAACGTGGTGATGTCCATTGTTCAAAAGCAACTTACCACACAGTAGAATGCTTTAGATACCAGATTCAATTGATTAAGGAAAAAATGGCAAAAAAAATGGCCCCTACCCCAAACCCGCACCTTCGCTGCTTCCACACTAATACTTACTACGATTGCTTTAGCACAAGCAATCCCAATTTCCCATTCAGCACAAAATGCAAACACACCGATGCGTCTCCAATCTCCACCTCGCTCCAAACAATCCAAAACGCCCTATTTTACTTTCCTAACCCCGCCTTATCCACGCTTCCATGTAAATACTTACTACTGCTCGCTTTATTAGATCAATTCCGAGTCATTGGAAAACCATAAAAAAATTAACACTTGCAAAAACCCGCATCATCCCTGCTTCGAGATCACTACTAACTATCCAGAACTTTTTTCTTTTTGAAAAAAATTTAAACTCCCACCTCCTTGTACTGCCTTTCCGTGTACAGTCTGTAGCATATGTCGTTGTTTTCCTTTTTATTCACTTTCCCACCCCCGCACCATCAATGTTTCCCCACCAATATTTACTCGCCCTATTAGAGCAATATTAGTATCGGTAGAGAATAAAAATGTCAACAATTACCGCAATCACAATCCCGCATTATCCATGCTTCCCTACCACTACTAACTAATAACCATCCTACTTGAGCAATTTTAGTTGTAATCAATTACCTCCTTGTACTGCCTCTCCGTGTACAGTCTGTAGCAGATGCCCGGCCCGGTTCTTCCGGCTCTGCCTGACCGCTGATTGGCTGATGCTTGCGACACCGGGAAGATCTGAACGACGACGGATGATGGAAGGGGCAGAGATCAAAGATCATCCTAAACTAGTGGTAAGCAGAGTATGAGCAAAAGTAGCTGTTGCGTAACCGGCGCTTTCACGTTCTAGCCTATCATTACATTCGAAGCGGCATGGCTCGTCTCATTAAATCTTGCCGATGCTACTTTTACAAGTATTACACTTGACAGTACCAAAAAGTAACTCTAGATGGAGATCAAAGATCAAAGTCCAGAGATCAAAGATCAATTCCTCACCTGCAGCGCGTCCATACCAATCCTCGGATTGTACACCTTCAGCTTGCAGTACCCTGCAATTAATTAAATAAATAGTAACCAATATTGTGAAATATTTCCAACTAAAATCGATATATCTTCACTAATCAAGAATCTCGATTTCCTGTATATGAGCAGCGTATTCAAAGGTGCTTTCGCGTTTCAGTCATTCCTCAATTCTCATACTGTGTACGCGATTACGATTTCCGTATATCTCCCAAATTGAAAATACAATCAATAAAATAAACTACACTGGCTAATTGCAGATCTCCACCGTACTCATATCCAAAGAATCTCCTATCTACCGTAATAAATCGATAATCAATTAACCGTATTTTTTCAATAATAAATAATCTCGACCGTACCCGGATCAATAACGAAGAGGATTCCGTCGAGTGTGAGCGACGTCTCGGCGATGTTCGTAGCGACGACCGCCTTTCGCATGCCGCCCGGGGCTGGAATTACGTCATTCTACCGTAATATGCCGGAAGCACCGTAATCACTCAATATCTTACACACAATAAATGAAAATTTTCTCATGAGTAAAAGGTATTCCAACTGGGATAGAAATAAAAATGATATTTTTTTTTTTGATATTCATATTTTGGCTTCGCATACAAATCATACTAGCTCGTGCTGGGACCACGTCCTCTCCTCTCTTCCAAGGCGAAAAATAAATCATGATTGGCAAGCATACATGAAAAAGCTAGTGGAAAACTACCTGGAATTTGAAAACATAGCCCGCTTTTAAGGTTTTCGTTGACAAGGCATGTTACCTACGATTCGCAAACATACCCCGCTTTCATAGAATTAGTCGGTTTCAAAGGTATTTTTCATAAACATACCCCGCTTTCGTAGGATTTTGTCACATAAATTTTTCATGTATGTTGGCAAGCACAAAATGCGAATTGAACCGACAACATTCGCGCTTCAGCTTGTCATTACCCTACTTGGTAATTGCTGTTCCTCAATTTCTACGTAAATTTCTACTATAATAATTTCGTAAATAAACGTTAAATTTGACAGATCATTCAGTCCTCACTCATAACCCCCACAACCCCTCACTCATGGCACTAGCTACAATACTCCAGCCACCGGACTCCTACCGAACTCCCCCCCCCCCGCTGCATTTCGCCGGCAAGTCGCCACTCGCTACCATAACCCCTTCCTACCGTACCCCCAACCGTACCTCGCTGGAAGATCTTCGCCTGCAGATCCGATGGCAGCTGGGAGTATATGGGAAGGACGGCGAGGGGCGGGGCCTCGTCCAGTCCGGCCAGACGTTCCTTGATCAGTGCGCAGGTGACCTGCAAAAGGGGTTCTTCTCTAATTACGCTCCAAATCACGCAATCTCTCGCACGGAAATTCCGTACATGCAATTGAAATTTTGCAATCAATTCTAACAATAATGCCCAACAAGAGCGCCAATTATACGAATAGGACAGGACGCAAACGGTTTTAACCCCCATCATTATGATAACAAAACCATGACCCAGCCTTGTCACCCAGCAACACCTGTGCTTCAAATATTTGACAGAGAGGCAAGCATTTCACCAAAGACGTTATAGAGAGGCAAAGAATGAGCAATAAACCTATCACATCCCCGTTTCCCAGCGTGAACATACGCATGCCTATTGAAATACGGGCAATGCTTTCAAGGCTTCCGATTTAAAAAAATCAAACACAAAATCCACAGAATCTAGTAGATTTCCTAATATTGATTCAATCGTCATGAATAGACGGAGTACTGTCTGAAAAAGGATAACCACATAGATTTCCCCCACCTCGATATCCTCCTGACCGGGCATGAACATGTCACCTACTCCCACTCCCTAGGCCTACTTCATTCAAACTACTTTCAGTCACCTCATTCGCCATAATTCCCCATGTTTCAAGCAAATTCCGCATTATGAGGAGTAGAATGGGTAGCAAAATCAAGACAAAAATATACAAATACCTCGATATCCTCCTGACCGGGCATGAAGATGAGCATGTCGCCATCCGAGCCTCCCAAGTGGATGGTGATAGCCTGGAGGACAAAGGAATTGATGAGAGATGAAATCGATGGGATGATTGAGGTTTCAACTACGTTTCGAATAGCCTCGCGCTTCCCGGAAGCGATCTCGACTTCTCTCCTGATGGAAATCAAAAATCCAACATTTGTGTGCGTCATTGTGAGTGAGTACGGGATTCCAGGAAGCGATCCCGCAGATCTTTTCTCTAAAAAATACACAATCTGGGCGCTAACCTCTTCATAATGAGAAGGAATGGCTGATTGAGGTTTCACCTAGTACACAAAAGTCAAGGCAATTCCTTGTCGACGTTAATTCTGAGTTTTTTTATAGTTTTTTTTTTCGCGATACGCGAGAATTGGTGGATGATTGTGGTTTCAACAAGTATACAATCGGTGAGTCGTATCCCAACAGCGATTCCGGTCCATCTGCACCCTGACTCAATAAAATTGGATTGTGTGCCCAAGAAGCACGAACTATTCCCCATAAAAACCAAAGTACCTATCCCCTCCCCTGATTCTCTCCCGGCATCAGTCTATCAACGCAAAGCTACCGAGATCAAAGATCAAACCTGCTTAACCGCCGCATCCACATAGTCCTCCGCAGCCGTCTTCGCGTGCATAATCTCCACGGGGAACGTGCGACCGGGAATGGTGAAGCAGGGCGTCGCGCCACCGAAGAAGGTGGAGAACTGAAACGCAAATATCACTATCAATACTTCACTATTCCACCCCTCGAATCACTCCGTTTACTTCTCCATCACTATTGTGCTTAGAAAATAAAGAAAACCACAGTGCATTGGATTATAATTAATCCATTTTATTCTGAAGCAATGCAAAGGGCTCAAAGATTCATGCAGAGTGAATATGAATACTTGGTGATCGTGAAACCACAAACCACCGTTTAATTAATGGTATTTTTTCCCTTTACACCAGCGCAACGATCAAGAAGGCGTTATTGTTCCAATCAAATCATACAACATAGAAACACTAGAGCACCGTCAATCACCTTTTCGCATCAAAGTAATTTATTTGGACCCACTTTTCCAATACTAACCAGCGTCTACCCTCTTTCATCAGGCTTCCACTTATACTTCCCCAAGTTAACCACGATCCCACCACATCATCGTATGTTGAGCAATGAAAATTAATAATTCATTGTACCATACATTTTCATAGCTACCGGGCCGGTAATCAGACCACTATATATTTGATGGAATTTGTCATCAGACCACAATATATCCGCTATAAAATCGGGTGTTAGGGCAGTAGACCACTATATATTTTCTGCTTTTAGTGTCAGACCACTGTCTTTTTTCGGTACTCGGTTGACAATGAAAATGTATGCATTGTACTACCGATATTGAAACGACCGGCATATTACCACCTATCTAACTAGGATGAAACTGTAACCTTCCCTACTACTGTGGTCTACTCCAGCTCACCTTCTCTGCATCCATCGTCGCCGACGTCACAATCAGCTTCAGATCACTCCGCCTGCCAACGACGTCGCGCAGCAGACCGAAGAGCACGTCCGTGTTCAGGGAACTGAAAAATATGGTAAGGTTAGGATGCAACACTTTCTCATACTCAGGTGCACAATGACCATTTTTGTCGTACCCAAAGCGACTACTACATACAATGAATGCTCAAAAGCTTCATAGTTATCTCAAGCACACCCAGTATCCTGTTCTTCCGCCCCTCCATTGTTGCACCTCACCCGCCAACATCTTCATTTCCCATTCCTCTACTACCATCACATCTGGTGCCTACTCCCTCTCCTTTGTGCCTCAGCCCCGTTCTCTAACCCCCCCCCCTCCCTTTTCTCCATACGTGAGAGAAAGGGGGATGGTCATTCTCTCTAACGCAGCCACCATACTGTAAACATTTCTTGCTGTCTTGAGTCCCCTTCCCTTCTTTTCGCCTTCTCAATAGCTATATTCTTGTGTAATTCGATTATAATTGAAATCAATATTTCGCATTTTACAGTCGCCTACATCGACTCTCTTCCTACATCCCTATATGATGTGGATCATATTATCGCATGAAAAAATGGATTCTATCAAATTTGATGAGACAAGGATACCGGAATATCGTACAAGAAGCAGAAAAAAGAAATCAAAAGCACTGGCAAGTTTGCAACCGTTTTAAACTAAAGAAAATGCAATTGCAGATCGGTCCAATCTCTCATCCCAGCGAAAATGTAATGAACGGAGGAAGCGACTTATCAGGTTGCTACATTCGGCTCGCTAAACAAATGAAATCTTCGCGAAAACAAAAGCATTACAGTGCCTATTCCGAATCGCTGGATCGCTAACAGAACCATATGGATGTAAGAGAGTTCTTATATCAAGCAACTATCAAACGCCATTTCCTTCGCTACCTGGAGGGATTCCTTCATTCGAAATGCGCACTGCTGTAAGGCCCCTTTGGCCCACTGTCGCCTGCTGATATACACCTTCATAAGTGGACCCCGTCTTCTCATCTACATCCTCAAGAAGACGGCGTGCCGTCCAGGGGTGAGCACGAGGTCGGATATCGGACCATACCCCCGATCTTGACCTCCTGTTTTGCATCTATAACCCCCGATTTCGGTAACAAAACCGCCGATTTTCAACAGTTTTCTTGTTGAACCCCCGATATTGTACGATTGTCCGAAGATGGTGCTCATCACTGGTGCCGTCCACGACATTGCCACAATGCTTATTGAAATAAAGTTCTCCTCTAGACATCCACATTGTTCTGATCTACATTGCACTTGTTCATTGTATTCTTGATTAGCATAGTTCTGCATCGTTAAATGTTTTCGACCATACTTCCCTCTCTTCCCATTAAGTCGTGTGTTTACACCAGTATTACGGAAAGAGAAGATGGGTTCTCACAGCTTCTCTACCTCCTCTCTCTCTCTCTCTCTGCGCGATCTAAGACAAAGAAAGGGAGTAAGAACCAGTGGTCAAATACATAGGTCATGAAACCCAAGATGTGGTATGCTTTTACAAATTTTGAGGGCTATTGTACTTGCGGTGGTTAGGTTTCGCGTCTTTTTCTTCAATTTTATCGATCTGTGGTATGCTTTCTTTTGTCTATTTTTTGTCCAAATCGGCCTAAAAATGTGGCATGCATAGGTCCTTTCGGGAGCGGTATTTGACGGTAAGTACCATCGATCGATTCAATTCAACCACATTCCGACTTCAAAAATTGTTGGCTGCAGCTTGGTAGGTATTACGAGTACTGTCTGCTTCACCATCCTCCCTTCTTTTTGCAGTGTTGAAAATTTCACCCCCCCCCCCCATTCAGCCCCCCATCCAAACTACCATACTCCTCACCGTTCGTGGGCCTCGTCTCCTAACTACTTGAACGAGCACAACCTACCGTATCAGTTTCTGATATCGCCTGCCCTACCGTATCCCTACCGTACTCCTCACCGTTCGTGGGCCTCGTCCATGATGATGGCCGAGTACTGTCTACCGTATCCCCTACCATATCCCCACCCTACATTCACTCTTCACCGTACTCTTATCTACCGTACCGTTCGTGAGCTTCGTCCATAATAATCGCAGAGTACTGATCGAGGTCGCCGTCTCCGAGGCACTCACGCAGCAGGATACCGTCCGTCATGTATCTGCAATGGAAGCATAATTCGCGAAGATCCGCCCCCTATTTCTTGCCTCCCTCCCCTGACTCTAACCCGTCTTGCCTAGAGCGCGCGCATTCTACACGGCCACTGGAAATATTAGTCGGACACCCCTACTATTACTCACGCAGCAGGATACCGTCCATATTGTTATAATTCGGTATATTGGCCACGGCATTTGCCCATGCTCTTAGCGAATACTTGAAACAGGAATATACTGGGAATCGGTCCTTCCTTCACATTTATAGAGTTCTTTAAAGTATATAAAGAATAGATGAATGGTCTTTCTCTTTCATTTCTCAATCGCTCTATCGTTTCTCTGACTGACGAGAAACCGTTCGATGTGAGAGAATTTTGGGGGAAAAAAGAGCCAAAAATAATTTTCGACAAACAAATCATCAAAATGGAAATATATATTCAAATTAAAGGTATTTGATGCGAACCCTTCATCCCATTGCCCAACAGGATCACTGCATAATTCATGGTCCATGCGAAACAACAGACCTCCTAGAGTAATAGTTGCCAGACTCCTCTGCACTATCTTGATAATGTGGTTTCAAATATTCTAAAACAGCACCGGCATCCAAATCTCAGCTATTTATTGTCCTGACTTATCCGGGATGTTATCCCTTCCAGTCTAGCCTCAAAATCACCAAGTCCCCATATTTTTCCCCGAGAGAGCAAAGATCAAAGATCAAAGATCAACTCACTTGATCACCGTGTTCTCGCTCGTGCAGTCCTCGAATCGGATGGCGTAGCCGCACTCCTGACCGCACTGCAAGAAGAGTTCATAGATCAAAAATCAAAGATCAGTATCTTTCACGGAAGCACACATCATCAAATCGAGGATACATTCCCCTTTCATCATAAACTACCGCAGCGGCAAATCGCATAGTTTATCACATTTTTTTGTTGTACTAATTAAATACACCTACTAGCAGAAGACATTCAATAAGCATTCCAGAAGAGCTCGGCTCCACCCTATCATAATCTACTGCAATGCCAAATCAAAGCTCTATGCCGTTCTACCACTGCATTGATTCACCACCCCTTTCATCCACTACAAATCAAATTTTTTTTTTGTACATTTCTCTCCTTCCGGAATCGAAGACAAATTCGGTCCACTTTTATAATAATCCGCCGCAGCGAAAAATCTCCTGGTCACTCATTTTGCTCTAGAGATACACCTCCCTTATTTGTCATAAAATAGATAATTTAAAAATGATAAATATTTTTTTATATCCGCGATTTTCCATAAAATCGTGGACGAACTCAATTTCCCATTTATCACAATCCACCGCAACGGCAAAGCCCCTGGTGTGCTGGGACCAAGATCTCATTGTTTTGATTAACCTTTCTCATCCATTCTCTTGTAAATAAAATACCAAAGATTGAGAGAGATTGAGAATGCTTTTTTATTGAGGAAAATCACCTGGTATTCCAGATGAGTACAGTGCCGCTCTATCATAATCTACCGCAGCCGCAAATCTCCTGGTACGTGCCGCCATTTCGCTATACAAATTAACCTTCCTCTTCACCCGCAAACATCATAAGATTGTGCAATTTTATTGTGCAAAATAGTCACTTATTATTTTAGAAGAACCCCGCGCTCCTCTATCATACCCCACCGCAGCCACAAATTTTCTGGATTGTACTACTCATTCATTGTATTGATTCACCACTCCTATCATCCTCTAGAGTACAAAGATCAAAGATCACTCTTCCTCACCTCCACTCCCATCTCGTCCGCCACACGCTTCGCCACCGACATTGCTGCTACACGACGGGGCTGCGTGCAGCTGGAAAAGCGATCAATCAATATTTTATACTGTACCTGATTCAAACATTCGATTCGCTCAGCTTATTGTATCCAACACATGCATGCAATAAAATAAGCCAGGCTGATGAGACCTGACTACACTAGCCCCTACAATAGTTTCCAAGGATAGCCAACATTTGAATACTGTAAGATGACTACCGTAATCATCCCACATCTCCTACCATACCCGATCATGCCGCTCTTGGTGAAGCCCTCCTCGTAGAGGTCATTCGAAACCCAGTAGGCTACCGTATCCTCCTTCTCCTACCGTACCCTAGAATACCGTAATCCTCCCTAACGAACCCGATCATGCCGCTCTTGGTGAATCCTTCCTCATACAGGTACTGCGTCAGCTGCGTCGTCTTGCCCGAGCCCGTCTCTCCCACAACGATCACCACCTGCAGAGATCAAAGATCAAAGATCAAATAGCTAGGCGCGACTTTCAGAATCAAGTATGCTCAGAGGATTGTTTATGAAAGAGATCTGTTCTGATGATTGGCGATAATTCATAAATTGAGCAGTTATGATCCCTGTGAAACCACGGATAGCCTAGTATTCGTGACTAGCTAACGAAAGATTCCACAGAAAAGGCGAGATCAGCAAACGAATAGTTAGGTAAGAAAAGTATTAGTTTTTAGCACGTAATATTCGGCAGGCTGCCTCATATCGACGACAGCTCAAAAAGAGAGCAGTTATGATCTCTGCGAAACCTCAGGGCGCCGGGTACTCGTTTTTAGCTTCTTCTTTTCTTGCATCAAATATTGTAGTTAGATTTCCCGAATAAGTATTGCAACAGAAGGAGAGATGCTATCAAAGTGGCATGACTGCAAGCTAATATAATACTTCCTGAAAACACCAAACGCCCTTGCCTTTAGAAAATGATTTCATGATCTCAAATTCAGCTTCATACTAGATCAAACTACAAACCACGTAGATCAAAGATCAAAGTGCAGAGATCAAAGATCGAACTCCAACCCACATACCTGATTCTCCCTGATCACACTGAGCAGCTTCTGGCGCACGGCGAACACGGGCAGGTACTCACGCTGCTCCTGTAGGAAAACGATTAGAATTTTGGAAAAGTAGGAGGAGTATCATTTAGGTCGTAGTGTTTATTGTTTTCGAACAACTCCAGACAACATTGAGAAGATACATGGTCACGGAATAATATAGTCTCATTGAAACCGGAATCAGGCTTTGCATTTCATCTGTGGTTTTGATCATCAGCAGTCAGCAAGTGATTGGAAACAATAGCTAGCCTCCGATAACCTAGTCCTATTGAAACCTAGATAGTCCCCGAAAATCAAGGGGGGGCCTAATTCCAAACTAGGGTTGGCAATACGGGCTAAACGGTACTGCTTCGAGGACAGGTAACGTAACGGTACCGCTACGAGAAGGGAAGAGGGTAACGGTACCGCTAAAACCGCTAAAACCGCTACGCCCTTGCTGCGACTCTTCCCTAACTCTCTCCCCCCTCCCCGCTCTCTCTAACCCGGCTCGTCTAGAACACACCCTCATAAGATCTAGCGACCGCGACTCGCGAGACGTAACGGTTTTAACGGTTTTAGCGGTACCGCTACCTCTTCCCTCCTCGTAGCGGTACCGTTAAACCGCTACCGTTAAGCCAACCCTATTCCAAACCCATTTCGCACCCCTTTACCTTGATCGTCTTCTCCATGGCGAACTCGGACACGGCCTCCGAGCTCTCCATGTGGTCCTTGAACTGGTGGTTGCCTCTGCAAAATTGATATTGTAGTGAAAAACACATGTATTCAAAAGAAAGCAACCTATGCTGATTTGTGTTTCAGAGTCGTGATAAAGCAGGATGGATTGGAGTGATACGATTTTCCATCGAACCACTTTTCCAACAACAACAAATCGACCTCAACGAAAATAGGATTTTTTAAATTGCAACGCGAGTTTGCGTTTCACGCTAATCATATGTGTTACAGAAACCTGTCGCTGCAATAATCGAAACCGTGCTTATGTTTTTTTTAAATCCCACAATCAGTAAATAAAAGCTCGTATCCATCGCTACCGAAATTTAACGTGCCAAGCCCCACCATCGCTACCGTACCCCTACCTCTTCCTACAGTACTCATCGCTACCTCCCCTACCGTAAACCCCCTCCCTACCGTACCTGAAGTCCTCTCCTCCGTCCTCATCCGCCGCCTCTCTCTCCTCCGGCTTCGCTCCCACTCCAGTCAGCATGCCCATCTGCGTGCCGGCGAGCTCCCAGTGCTTGTCTTGCGCCTTAAATTAATTTGAATGTATAAAAACTTTAACTATAATATTCTCCAAAATACAGTCACTCAAGTTTCAGGTGTGCTTGCATACATAATTTTCGAAAATGAGGTCGCTGGCAGAGCCTTATTAAAGAAAGAAGAAGATTGTCGAAACGTATAGCTAAGGCGAAGCGCAAATGTTCCTAGTGGGTCCTTTTTGGTCGTCCACATTGTTGGTCAACTCCTGCCCTCGCAATTCAGGTTAAGTAGCTACCCACCCCTCATATTTGTTCAAAAAAATCATACTGCGGTGTAATGGAAATGGAAACGCAGCAAAATCTCCGCTCCATATAGAGGATATTCCATTTAATTCTCTTCTCACTAGAGCTCGAGAAATGAGCCGCCGTCTCTTCATTCCTCACAGTCTCTCGCCGGTCTGAGATGCGAGAGAGTGTGTGAAATGACGAGACGGCGGTATCATTTCTCGAGCTCTACTTCTCACCTTCTTCCTGTCCTCCGTGTCCCTGTAGTGCCGGACGATCTTGGATCCTCTCGCTGCGCCGACTGCCAGATCCGAGGTCGGATCCTTCACCGGGATTACTGGTTGCACCTGCAACATATTACTATTACTATTAACATATTACTGATATTACAGTACGGAAATATTTTAATATTATCACTGTCTTTGAGCCATTTAGGGCTAACCCAAAATTCAGAAAACGAAAGTTCGCGCTTCAGCGAAATCATAAGTTGTGTGCAGCAAACATAGTTCAATGGTTGGTACACTTCGTTTGTTCACATAAAAAACTAGCAGCAAATAGGTGTTTCACAGTAATCATAATATCACAATTGCATCAATTTTACGATAGAGTGATCCTGTTTTTTTGAAAATTTTTTTAAACAAAATGACCCTTTTCTGTTCTCATAATATCGGTCTTCCTCCCATCCTACCATACACCTACTACCGTACCTGCTTCGTGAACTTGATTCTTCCATCGAGGAAGGGCGGGATGATATTGTGCACCAGCAGCGCCACTCTGTCCTCGTCGACTTCGGCAAAGTCCGAGTCCATCGTGTCCAGTGAGACGACTCCTGCAAGGAAGTATGAGGGTTACGATATGAAGCTATGGATTAATAAGAATACTGCGCGAAAACCAAGTTACATAAATTGGCATCATTTATGATGCAAGAGAACTTGAACAGAATTCAATATTTTAGTAAGTCAGTTGTAGAAACAATTTTCCTCCTCCTCCCCTACCGTACCCGAACGATAGATTTAGTTCAAAAAAGTCAGTTCTCGATCGTACGTCCCTCCATACCGTACCCGATCGATGCAGTCGATTGTTCTCCCACATCTCGTTGTCGCGCTTGATCGCCTGCTGCTTCACCGTCAGCCTGTGAATATTGATTTTTAACATATTTATATTATTTGGTTTAATGAGGACGAAACCTACGACGGATTGATTATTCGAAGAATTCTCACAGACTAAAAGATGTTGTGAGACACAAGAGTGCATGTTACAAGGAATAGAATGAAATCGAATGATTTTTTTCGTATGTCGATTAGCAGTTTGATTTATTCCACTTAAAATATTCCACGTAGGATTCATTGCAACGAATAAATTAGCTATATTCAAAAGAACACCACGCAGCATGAATTGACCGTTGAAAAAAAACAAAAGGAAAACTGAACAAGTTTTTTATTCGCAAAAAGAAGATCTGCATATCATCACTGCCTACCTCCCCCTTTTTAAAAGGCCACCGCGTTGCATGGAAGTGCCATGACCAAGTAAGCTTTAGATGTTTTAAATTAAATATCGGGTTGATGCAAAAGTTTCCGAGGTTTTTTGCACTTGCATGTTACAAGCGATAACTCAGCTCTTCTAGAGCCAATCAACTTATGCATTTTCATATATTATGTGGGCATGGATGCTCTTTATAGCGCACATGCAGGTTTATCAATTGCAATCGAAAGGCCGTCACAGTGCTTTGTCAAAGTCGGCGCGTTCGTGATTCAAGCTGTCTACTTCCGAGGCTAGAACTTTTTTGAGCTGCTCAATTTTCATTAACTCACTTCACCGATCTTACGGGCATTCACTAGGCATCACTATAAAATTATTTCGACCGGTCAGCAGAGACCGCCTTAATAATGACAGGCGCCTTTTTGAAAACTTGCGTCAACTGAAATACATTGTATTCAGATTATATCGGAGGGAATTCGTATGAATGAACTCAAACAATCCGGTAATACTGAAAAGTAAAGTAACTACTCTAATAAGTATTCCATACAAATTTGTTCGAGATATATTCACAAATGTCAGAGCAGCAAAATTTTGGATATTAACTTCGAAATTGGGTTGCCGAAATCAGCACAAATTGCCATCCCCAGCTAACAACACATTTTGCAATCCATGTATTTCGTGCTTAACCGATAGAGGGACCCTTGCCACACTACTGATTTATAAGGCAAAGCTAGGGCATTGCTAATATTTGATAAATCAGAGTCTCCCCGGAGCCTACAAAGTTAAATTTTTTTATCCTACTTCGCACCATAGTCAACATTATTAATTATTATTTGTAAACGATCCAATCAATATTCAATTTCAAGTCACCTTTGTTGTGGCCCACTATCCTTCTAAATATTGGTGTGAGCGAATTTATGCTCGATGTAAGCAATGGCTGGAAATTAGAAGAAAAGAAAACCTCGGAAACTTTTGCATCAACCTAATAAATAACATAAATAATATTATCCCCACCTCGGCTTGCTCGTCTTGTCCTGCCACTGCTTCTCCTTCTTCTCCACGTACTCCTCCGAGACCTTTAAATAATTAATTGATTAATTATTTTATTTCAAAACAAATATTTATCAATGGCGTACGATGGCAGCGGAAATAGCCCCGGCTTCGACTCCCGGCCTGCGCATTAACCTTTGCAATTACAAATAATATTTGTATATTGAGCCTACTAGGCAATGACTAGAGTAAACTCTCATTGTCAGACCACAGCTTTGCAAGCTTCTTTGCAAGCCATGTTCGAAAATAAAAATTAATCACCTTCGCGAACGGATTGTAGTCGTCGTCGAAGCCGCTCTCGTGGTCGTACCTGAGCAGAGATCAGGGATCAGAAATCAGACTACAAACTACAAAGATCAAAGATCAAACTACAACAGCTCACCACTCCCTCTCGATGTGCTTCTGCTCCTGCTCCCACGCGAGCTCCTCGTCCTCGTTTTCGAAGCGCGGACTGAACAGCAGAGATCAAAGATCAGACTAAGTGGACTACAGAGAGATCAAACTACAAACTGCATTCAAAAGCATTTACCAAAGTGCTATAGCAGCATAGATGCATTCACTTCGATTGAAATCAAGATTAAAGCCCTAGGTGGTTTTTGGCAAATGTTATCAACCGCAACATCTTGGTTGCACGGTTTTCATAAACTCCGGGGGTGTCCATGATCGAGCGATGTGTGTGCAGCCGTGGGGTAAAAATATATTTATAAAAACTTTGTTCGCGAAATTAGAAAGAATTGAACTCCAAAGTTCAAACTACGCCATTCGCAACAGCAAACATCGCCTACGGAGATTCAATTCAGTTCATTAGTTGGCTCCCTCGTCGAGATTCCCGAAAAAAACTGGCAACCGCATTGTCTCGGTTTCAGAATATTCCTAAAGCACGAGGTGTTGCGTTCGAACGATATGCAATCGACATTTGGAAAAAATATTCCGAAATATATTGCCAACATTGACTCATAGAGTATATTTGATTAGCCGGTGCCGCAAAACAATTTGTAAAATCGTGTTCTATGAACAATTTCATTGGCTAACGCCGGGGTTTATATCTTCAAAACCGCCACCTCTCGGTTTCAGGGTATTCCTAAAGCACGTGGTGCCCGCGTTCGAATGATTGATGCATCACGTCGGATCAATATGATTATAAGGGGGCATGGCAAAAGCGCAAACGACAAACGCGCAAAAATTTGCGCTAATCGACATAACTAGCGTTAAAATTGTGTCTCAGATGGGCTAAATAGTTCATTAGAATCGTAAATCCATGAGGAATCGAATGGACTCGGTCACAGGTCACAAGCACGTATGGGAAAGATTTGTGAACAAATTTCAAAATCGATTTAGAAACCAGAAACCATCGAGAATCGATAGCTAAATGTTAGAGGATCTTGCGGAAAAAAAGTTCAGCCATTTATTATTATCTACCGAGAAGCAGTGTGAATTTGCGCTTTTGTCGTTGCGGTTTTGTCATGCCCCCGATTATAATTATTTTCCCTATGCACACTAATTTCTCATAGATCAAAGATCAAACTCCAACTCACCGGAAGTGTTCCTCCCCGGGGGCGACCGACCGATCCGTGTAGTCTCCGCGGCCCTTGCCCCTCCTCCGTTCCTCCTCCCTCTTCCGATCGCTACGGTACACACTGCAATCGATTGAGTTACGATAGGTTACGGTAATCGATCGGACGGTGACACAGCATCCGAGAACCGATCAGAAATTGATTGTGATTGCGTTTGACTATCGAAGCAAGTAGAAGCAGAAAATTTAATCGATTTGTATTGTTTCATCCAGGACGGGCGCCATTTTCAACTACTAGGTGAGCGCAGGTTGCACGTTTCTATTACAAGGAAAAAGAAGGGACACGCATCGATGGGTTACGGGCACCATTTCGAAAATATAATCAATACTTTCTCAACAACGTCACAATGGGATTCAATTTGATTTTCGGGGGAAAAAATTCTGTACTCAAATTGAGCAAGCAAATCTTCAACATTCAAGTATTTGATCATAAGCCCAAATCCACCTGGAGCCATTCCCATTGCCATATGATTGCTAGTGAGAATAAATCTATTCCTACCGTATACCCCAATCCTCACAACCGACCACCTACAGTACTCCCCCTATCGTAGCCCCTACTGTACCTCGACAGACTCCTCTCCGTGTCCCTTTCATCCTTCCTTCCTCCACTTCTCACATAGGGCGAGGGTTCCCCCTACCGTACCCCTGACTACCGTATTTCCTACAGTACCCCCAATACCGTACCTCGACAGACTCCTCTCCGTGTCCCTCTCGTCCTTCCTTCCTCCACTTCTCACAAAGGGCGAGGGCGTATCGAACGAGTTCTTCTGCCGGGGGGTATCGGGCACGTCCCAGGAACGAGTGTGAGGCGTGAACGGGGCCTGAAAACATGTTGTTATAGGAAAATATCAATAATATGCGCACCCAGAGCAGAAAAGAATCAGCATACAACATTTACAGATTTTAAAAAAAATATATAGCGCAGTGAATTCAAGCTGCACTATATTATCTTTAGCAACCGTGAAACTACAGCCACAGTTGAAAAGGGTAGTTTCATACCCTGGGAAAATCATATGCGGAAAAATATTTTTGCACTTTTTTCGCATGGAATCAGCTAGCGACATCCACTTGACCTCCTCTAAGTCATTTTTGGATTTTCTCGGTGTCTGGGATTCGCAGGACTAGGGTATGGAAAACGTGACCAGGGTATGGTGATGACGTCATCAGTCCGATACCAGGGTATGTTTAGGGGCATATAAAATCAGGCAAGCAAGCTATGAACGCGAATTTCACAGAATAGGAACTTGAATATACCCAGAACACACCTCTAAAGTATAAAAGTGTTTGAAAAATTTTGAGTACGAAAAATGACGTGCGGATAATTATCCGGACCTTTTCAACTGTGACTACAGCAATGATTCGATGCCGTCTCCTTGTATATTGTAGAATAACAACAGACATATAGCCGAGCAAAACATTGCTCTTCTTTTGTGCGCAACCTGGCAAATTGAACCCGCGGACTCCTGGCTGCAGGCGGTTCATACAAACGGGAGAAAAACCGCTTCAACGATTTGACGTCGCATGAGACCTCCCTTTGATATAAATGCAATTCCTTTTCCCAACTTCCCTAATACATTAGAGCATCTACTCCGAAAATTGAAGATCGTAGATAAATAAACAATTATTATCAAATACTTTGAACACGGGCGTGTCCGGCTCCCTCCGATCCCGCTCGTCGCCTCTCCGGCTGCTGCGGTCGCGCGACCGAGAACGACTGCGACGACTGCAAGCGAGATATGGATTATCGTTTGATTTTTCGCCAATTGGTAATCTACACCCGCTCACCGCTTGTCGCTGTCCCTTTTCTATAGGATTCATTCGCATTTCGAAAACAGCCAATTTGAAATGTTCACTCCTCACCGCTTATTCCTGTCCCTTCTCTCGTCATTAGACATTCTCAATAAGTAATCTACACCCGATCACCGATTGATTTAAACGCATCACTACCACCGAACCACATTGTGGCAATTATAAATCTACACTCGCTCACCGCTTGTCCCTGTCTCTTCTCTCGTCATCGTACGACTTCTGCTCCAATCCGCGCTGCCGATGTCGATCCTTCTCCGACTTGTCCGAGCGATACCTGCGCAATTTTGGAAATACACTCGTGCTCGAATAATATAAACTGGCTTCTAGAAATACATACAACTTTTTTTGAAATTTAAACAAGGGGGGTCTTCCGCTCACCTTGTCGCATTATCGCTACCGTTATATTTCTTAGTTGAATGCTTAGTGAAACCTGTAGCTACTACTGGGACTGCTAATTCTCGCTAGGCTATGAAATCTATCCTCCTGATTTGATTTGATTTATTTTGAGCATCACTGGAAGCGTTAACGATAGTCTACATAGCATGCAACATTAGAGTTATCAGAGAAACCTCAAAGCGACTTGGAGGAAAATTCATTCTTCATTTATTTTTTACTACTCCAGTGCTGAAGTCTATCGATGCCAACAACTTTCCTCGCCAATTAGAGAATAACTGAATCACCAAACCATCTTGTAGTCACTGATGCTTCTACCGTGCTCACCTATCAATACCTCTCCCTCCTACCGTACTCACCGATCGATCCTTCCCCTCACACTGTCCGTCACTCCGGCATCCTCCTCCGCCGCCCTCTTCCTACTGTACTCCTCCCGCTTCTCACGGGCGAGCGCGTCGAGACCAAGATGAGAGCGAGATGAGGAGTGATGGTGCTCCTTCTTGCCTGAGTAGTGATTGATTATCGATTTTTTTAAATAGTTTTTTGTGGCAAAACTAAATGTCTAACAAAACTAAATGTCATACTTCCCACTTGACCTAACAGTGAAACCTGATTACTGTAAGAGCAATTTAGAGTATCGATTACCTGATTATCGATTTTATTGATGTAATTATTATTATTATGGAAGAAGCACGAGACCTAGCAAAACTAAGCGCCATACTTCCCAGTTGACCTAACATTGGAACTCGAACATGCAGTGAACTTGCGCTGGCCATTCGTTCCCCCCATTGTGATCAGCCATTTATTTACTTATTATTAAGAATCCCCTCGAAGTCCAAACTAAGCAACCCACCATACTTCGCACTTGGCCTAACTCTGAAACCTGAACATGGCGCGACCTGCCACTACCTCCTTCTTCTTCTTGATGATGATCAACCAAATATGATTATAGTAAAGCTGCTGGTTTCATTTCTCTTTTTAGAACGGATTGTCTCTACAGATCAATACTAGCAACTTCCCTTACAACTGTCCTATCATTGAAACCCGAAATCGCCATGTCCGCAATGCATCTTGGGGGTGCCCCACGTTACGCCATTGGTCATTTCTATACAGGGTTGTCTAAACAGACTTCAACGGTTTCATGAGTAACTTTTCCCCATATCCCGAGAACGCCTCACCTGCCCCATCCTCCTCCTTCTTCTTCTTGATGATGAGTCCTCCTTGGGCATTCGGGTCCGATCCTTCCAGTCGGTCCATCCTTAACAATTAACCAATTTCATTAATTACAAATTCGCAGTTTTGCGACCATAATTCTGATGAGTTATAGCGTGGTAGGGTTGTCGATTCAATACCGAGATCAATAGTATTGCATGCCCTTCCCTCCCTAACTCCGCCCCTGCAATACTCTCGCAAGGAGAGGGAGAGATGGGAAGAGGGTGCAATACTCTCGCACTCTTGCAATAGTATTGCATCCCCTTCCCATCTCCCCTCCTCTCGCCTCCAAGAGAGGAAGAGGGTGCGGGAGTATTGCAGTTTTGCAATACTATTGCAAGAGTGCGAGAGTATTGCACCCTCTTCCCATCTCTCCCTCTCCCTTGCGAGAGTATTGCAGGGGCGGAGTCAGGGAGGGAAGGGCATGCAATACTATTGGTATTGAACTTGCAACCCTATAGCGTGGTAATTCGAAAATGAACAAATTGAGTCACATTCATCATTATTTTTAGCCTTCTGTTTCATCTTCTTCCCTCAATCCACCTCGACAATACTTTCGAGGGCGCTGACCTCTACAACTGCGTTGCGACAGACCAAAGATCAAAGATCACTCACACTTTACTCATAACACAATGGGGGACAATTTCGAAGTACAAGCAGCGTATTGGCAATATTTTACACAAAATAGTAATATTCGATAAATGGGGGGACCAGGTATACGGTAGCACGGACAAGCGATAAAGAATCAAATGGGAGGGGTGATAACCGTCGGCTTAGAGTGGGGGTCGTCTGTATCATTTGCGAGCAAATTCTCGAGTCTGTCAAGCTATAGTCGAGTATGTACATGCAAAATTGTGTGTGCGAGGATCGATAATGGATACGGTAGCAGGCGGGAATTTGAATAATATTTAGCGCGCGCGGAGCGAATTGATGTGCAGGTTCCGTAGGGACGTTTTGATGAGGTTAGCAGAGGACAATGGTTGGTGGCCATTCACAAGGCACAAAATACGAGGGGTTAGACAAACAACAGAAAAGGGGGCGGAGTCAGGATTCGAAAATATACGAAAATGTCGGGAAACTTAGGAAATATTTGCAATCGGTCATCGAATCTGTGCTAAAACTAGAAAAAGGAAAACCAGAAAAATGGTGCGAAAAAGTAGATGAAAAGGGGAAACTCGGGATTGGAATCAGCCATTGATCTCAGATCTCTTTGGATGTGCAGACAACGTTTTCTAGCAAGGAAGGAGTGGTACACGATACGGTATATTATGGTGTGCTGGGTGCAAAGGGTGCGGCGACGAATCCTATTATGGGTGGTGTGGCAATTATGGCTGTGACGGCATGCGCGCGGTGACACAACTAGACTGGGGGGGGGTATGAAAGTGTACGGTAGCACGGTGTGTCATTCTGTGGTGGGGCGGATACGGTAGAATCGATTACAGGACGTGGGATACAAACTACAAACTACGAAAACCAAAGGGCATGGAATAGGACAACGTGTAAAAAGTGGGAAAATCTCTAGTGATGGAGGGATGGTGTACATTGCAAATTGGGGAAACCAAAATCGAGAAACACAAAAAAAATGTGGACAGCGGGACTTTCTTGCTAAGGAGCACAAGAACAGCGTGGGGCGACGCGCGACGCGAGCGAGTGGCGCGTCGCGGTCTTAATCAATCGATAAATCGATAAATCAATGGCGAGGTCGGGTGGACCGACGCGGGATCGTCGCCGGGTACTCCTCGTCATCGTTGTACGGACCGGCCGGCATCGCGTTGTTGCCTGAGATTACGGTAGTTAGATTTCGGTGCTCGGACTACGGTAATCTTAAATTTTCTCATATTCAGAATACGATAGGTTTCCGAGAAGTGGTGCCCATAGTGCGATGTGAAATAGTCAGTATAATCAAACAAATTCTACGATGGATTTGATAGTCTTGGCTGCAAGGAAATCTCAAACCCGGCGCATCTAGCACACTTGCTCACCTGCGGGTCGGGAGGACGATCCCGTGGAGGAGCGCGTGCGGGAGGTGGAGCGGGAGCGAGTGCCGCCCGTGGAACGACGAGAAGACGAGCGAGGCTGCAATGATTAGTAATTATGCTATGGAAAGGCCCGAGAATCAACAGGAAAGTTATGTCCGGGATACAAGCTAATTGTGAAGCGTAAATCTCATTAGCGCGTTAACAGAAGTGTTTTTGGAAAATTATTTGAACAGGAGGCCTCCGAGAATCAAGGGAAGTATAAAGTGATAAATACAAGAACACTGCGCAGTGCAAAACTCATTGGCGCCGTTTCAGAAGAAAATTATGGAATGAGTGAATTTTTACACTACAGAGAAGAAATCATCAAATAAGACGTAGTCTAGGAAATATAAGCACACTGTGCAGCGCCAAATCTCCTAGGTTGTAATGAGCGGCTTTTGTTGAAGCGGAAGATCATTACGAATCAAAAAATAACCCTAACAATAAGAGGGAAATACAAGTGCACCGAGCAGCTCATTGTTATGTTGAGAGATTAGACGACTACAAAAACGAAAATTCAAAATGTGGGGAATACATGCTCATAGTGCAGCGCGAAATGGAAAAAACTACTTATGTACTAATCTTTTTCCATCACTTATTCTAAATGCCTACGTCCAAAGATATCAATGAATCCCTCATACACAGCTTGATTACATACAGTTGTTGAAACCTCAATGCATTAACAACTTGTGCGCAATCTATTTTTTTTAATTGATGTCAGTTTCCACTAAAATTTATCTAATTTTCATGCATTCTTTCTTACCCGGCGATTCTAGCGCGCACCCTCTTATTAAGATTCACCCACCCCATCCGTCCACTCCTGATCGCTCCTGTCATCTGCGTACCCCGTGCCATTAGACTATCCTTTCCCCACGTTATCTAACCCGGCGATTCTAGCTTGCACCCTCTTATTAACATTCACCCACCCCATCCGTCCACTCGTCATCCTCGTAAACCTTATCTAACCCGGCGATTCTAGCGCGCACCCGCTTACTAACCCCATCCGTCCACTCCTGATCGCTCCGGTCATCCTCGTACACCTGCTCCAGCTCGTTCGTGTGCGCGCGCAGCGGTCGGTCGAGACCCGTCTGCGAGATGTCGTTCGCCGAGTACGACCTGACAATTATTGTTATTATTTTTATTTAAAAAAAACAAATAAACAAAAATATTTTTATTGAACCCTGCCATAATCGCGCTTCGGCAAGCGCCTTAATGGAAAACGGCAAGAAGCAGACGATATCAACAAGGACAGGTGCCAAATTTTACAAATGTTCCACCAGTCAAATTCGCGCACTACCACAACTATAACCCTACGAGCAAGGCAAGACAACCGATGGACTCCGAGAATCTTATTCAAAAACCAACAATCTATCATGCAACAGTTGCGCTATCCTACCCCCCCCCCCCCTTCGGCTCTGCCCCCTTTCCGAACCCGTCGCTTCTAGCATGCACCTTCTCCTTATCTCCCCCCTTACTCACTTCTGTAGCTGGTTCCGCCCATTTTAACCAACCCGGCTCGCCTAGCACACACCCTCTCTCCTTCACTCACTTCTGCAGCTGGTTCACGATCTGCTGCTGGCCCCTGATCGCGGCCGTCGCGATGATGTCCTTGGCGCACATCATGCCCTGCGAGCCCAGTCGTAGCATCTGTAGAGGGGAAAGATCAAAGATCAATCAGAAACGGTAGAGATCAGAGACCATTAAAAAAATTGCAGGAATAATTTTTTCAAGTCTACTTCTTCACTGGATGCTTAACGAACCATGTTGAATCAAATGAGGGGCTTGAACATTTTGCAATTTGTCAAGGGACACCTGTGTTTCGCTACAACTAGGAAAGTTTGCAAAACCAGGTCCAATCATTGAAAGCAGTGATCTTTGGAAAAAATGCAGCCCTTGAAAACGTTGATGATTTATTGTCAGTGTCTCACCTGATTGTAGCTCTCACTCTTCGCCTGGTCCAGCAGCAGGTCAATGTCGCGCTCGCGCTTGGCGAGGGCCGGATGGACCCACTGGAATAAATTAGAATTAATAAAAAAAGTTCAAAAGATGTTTAAGATATTTATTGCTTATCGGATTCTAGTTTCAGGGATCCGTAATCTTGACAGGATCAAACACATTTCAATCGTTACTAAGAAGCTAGTTCAATACGCAAATATATATTGGGCATGTGGTACAAAAAAAAGTACTAACTTCTTACTAAGAAGTGAATCTCGAGTTTCCCAGACAATTGGAAAAGAAATTTTAATAAGCTGGATCCAATCGTTAGTCAAAAACGCTGCTAGCGATCAAGCAGTCCCATTCGAGTTTCGCAAATACTAGAAAGTTTTGCGATGGCAAGTTAGGTTTGATTCTGCATCATTGGCCCAAAAAAACACCCCTTTTTTTACTGCAGAGGATTTTTGCTTCCTCTGCAGTATCTTTCTGCACTCCCCCTCTTCTCACCTTTCTGTACAGTATGCTGGCGCCCTTCGTCCACGGCGACAGCAGCCAGATGACGAAGACGATCTGGAATTAATTTTATTTGATAATTACAATTAATTAAGCTAATTATGTTAACTAATTAACATAATTAAGTTAAAAAATAAATAAATACCTTGAGCTGAAAGTAGAAGGGGAACCAGAAGGCGAGGAACACGTCAGCAACTGCCTGAAATTTTTTTTAATAGTTTAAATTTACTTTCAGAATGGCACACTTCCATCAAGGTATATTTATGTTTTGACTTTACTTCACATAAAGTGCTGAACATCTTTTTCGTTGTTAGCGAAAGCAATTGGGCAAAAAAAAAACTAATTTACACAATTCCCCAAGGCGCTTCTACGCTTCCATGTGATCATACGTTGCAACGACCAATATTTTCCACAATACAGTCAAGATGCGCTTGGCATAAATAAATCACCGTACATCAATATCAGCTCACCTTGTTAATCTCTAGTCCACATGTTCAAAATTCTTCCAATCAATACCCCGCTACCGTAATCGATATCCTACCGTACCTCGAATATCTGGTAGAGCGCGAAGACGATCCAGTACATCATCCACTTCACGTACTCGCGCACGTCCTTCGTGCGCACCGCCTGCAAATCGATCGATAAATCGATAATTACCGTATCCTCCGTCCCACCACGAAAATCGATAGTTCAACTACTGTAACCTGGTTACAGTAGTTGAACTATACAGTAACCATGCTCCCACAACTAAATCGAATAATCTACTACTGTATCTCTTCTGTTTGGCACTAAGCGATTACTGCAATCGATAACCAATTACCGTACCCCCATTCTACCATATCCTCTGTCCATTCCCGCTAATCCCCCTTCTAACCGCACCCATCCGCTGACACACTAATCTAATCTCTCTTACTTTTACTCATCTGACTCTCTCCATTTCCCATGCTCTCTCGCTTCTCTGACCAATGAGAGCTCATTGCGAAATGAGAGAGATTGTTCTTCACGGGCCATTTCACGCGTAATCTGTGCATTGCATTAGCCAGCAAACAGGTGATTTGCGGCTTCTTCGATTGGGGGAAAAGTAGGGTAGGAAGTGTCTACAAGTGTTCAATGTGGAAATCCTTTTTTCCAAAGATTTTTCCAAAGATTCATTTCGTATCGAGAAAAGATCTACACCCCCTTTTCGAAAACATTTGCGCTTCAATGCTCCTTTACGTGGCTGTTTTATGGCTATTGTCAATCGTTTTATTCGAGATAAGGCCCACGCAGATAAGGATATCAAATGACGATAGGATCATTGATACACCTTGTCAGATTAGTTTACCCCCGCTAGTCCAGTGGTCAGTTGATACGAAAAACGCGATGTAAAGTTGGCTGATTCAATTACTGGCAAACCGCTGTGGGAATGTCGCAAAACGATAAATCAGGGGCAAAACACGACTTTCGCGTTACAGGAATACGATAGAAGAGCTTGACAGCAAGTTCAAGCAGTAGTAGAGTACCAGCAGTACGGAAAAAAAATCATAACACTAATTGTAAATAATTTCAGCTATCGGATATGGAAGATCAAAGATCAAACCTTGTAGCTCCTGTATGCCGGGTATAGCGTGCCTCCGAGCAGCACCACCACACGCGACACGAGCTCGGACATTCTTCGCTGATTTCACTGCAATTCATGGGATATGTGTGAGGATTGAAACCCGAATATGATGGCAAAATCACACAAGTAGATTACCCAGAATTTTTACTCAGACTGCGAACAAACCAACCCACTTCTAAAAGCTCTGGATATTAGTAAGTATTACTTCCGCATTTTGCAACCACATTGAAGCCAAGATGCCGCTAAATAGAATAACATTACTAATTCTTGCTCACTACTAGTCAAAGAGCATCAACGTTGGAAAGACAATAATAGAACAAAAAAACGCCACTTTTAGATCACCAGCCATAACCATGCATTTCTAATCAGCGAAGCGAACCTCGAATCTGACTGCCCGGTCAACATTCATGTTCAACAATTCCGTCTTTCTCATGCACCATCACACAAATCGCTTCAATGTGTTCCAAAACTAGAAAAGAGTACCCAAAAACTCAGCAATGCTCTCGTCTCTCCATTTCACGTGCTCAATCACTATCTCTAACCGATTAGAGAGCATTCAGAGTGGATAGACAAGGGCATTGCTCCCAAAAACTGACAAATCTCCTACCTTGCCCTCTTCTTCGATCGATCTCTCTCGCTCCCTTCCGATCTTCCTCCTCTTCTATCGATCACCTGTAACACGGAAATGCCGGGTCGTTAAAAATACTTACGGCGCGGCGCGGAGGGGACAGACATGTAGGATAAAAACACAAACACGCAAAGTGAGCCAATGGGGAACTCTCAAGTATTGGTCATTTTACCTATTTCACCACTCTAATACTGTCTGATTGACGAGAGATCAATTAAAATGAAGAGTCGCTGATCATTGCTCTTCAATTTCCTTTCACAAATGGGAAAGGCGTGGGATAAAAACGGAACGAACGCGAGATTTTTTTTCAAACTGGCGTTCCTAAATCCCGGTCACGGTCTGTCAATTCAGCGATTAGCTAATGACTTATTTCGAAAATATTTGGCTTGTCTTTCAAACTCCAATTCTTCTAAAACCTGCAAACTCTGGTAAACGAAAAAAAGCTGACAGAAGCAAACGCCATTTCCTTGAACCACCCCCCCCCCCCATCACCTTCCCAAAGTCAAAACATCTACCCCTGCATCTCCCTCTCTCCGTAATATGAGGATCCTCATCTGTACCCTCCCTCCCTCTCTCGACATTCCGGCTACTCTTTCTCATCCTAGTGTAATCCACATGTCCTACCCTCCCGTCTGTCCCTCTACCCCTCCCCTCCCCATCCTTTTGTCATCCTTGAAGACACGCGCCTACTGCTATCTCTTTAACTGTTTACTGATGAGTTGTGAGAGCAAGCGGAGCTCGGCTTGGCTACCATATCTCCTACAGTGTGGCACGTTGGTTCGCGTACCGGAACCCAAAACCGAATCAAACAACTTATTTTGACATCCTAAACAAAATCATGACTGCGCGGTAAGCTGTCATACCGCAAAGAACGGCTGAAGTTGAAACCGGCACCTACCTACCATACCGTATCTCCAGCCTCCACACTCCCTCACTTTCTCTGACTGATCAGAGATCAGGGGAACCCAGAGAGACCACTCCCCTGTCACTACTCAAGCCCCCCCCCCCTTCCATAAGCACCGCTGTTCCGGTCTAATTGCTATAGCTATTGTCCCTATATCTGACTCGTCATACCGTAAACGCGCTTGGCTTTTGGCGCCATTCCCTCCAGCCTTTTTTCCAATATGGGAAAGGTTGCAATAAATGCCAGGGCGTGGAATGACAAAGGAAAGAAAGGAGGGGAAAACAAACGCGAACGGCAAGGGCGATCCGCCGCTAATCGTTGCCATAACTACGTGGATTGCCATACAATACAGCGCATGGGCGTCGACGTTTGTCGAATCAATACTTAGCATCTATACAATAGCCACTGAAATAAAAGACGAGATCAATAACTCGTAGTAACCTCTCAAATACTAGGCAGTATCCTACGCAACCTAAGCCACTATTGATCCAACAAAAAAGCGCACGCAACTGTAAAAATTGCAAAGGACACTTGAATTTTATCTAGCTAGCGCCGTTTATCACTGATTCTAGCCCTAGATTAGAGAGGGCAAACCGGGAATTGATCAGATTGACACCTCCAAACGTTCAATTAGGTGAGAGATAGGACAAGTGATGATTAGTGTCCTCGAGAGGCCGAAACTGGATCATGTTTGAAAGGGGAGCGAGTGTGGGTGAGGGGATAACGGGAGGGGAAACCCGAAGATTTGTGTCGGTGGACATCGAAAAAATGGACAGTTAACCGTCCCCGATGACAATTCGATACAAAATATCAAGAGAAGAGTAAGATTAATCTATATCCATTGACTTATTGCTCATTTCTACTAGGACGGGAAGTAACATTCATTAACTATGTTTTGGATTTGGCTAGCGACTCTCAGATAACAGTCTCCGATTGCGAAACTGCTACAGTGCCGGGCTGTGCTAACAGAGTTCTGATTGAAAGATCCGCCCCTATCAATGCGAGTCGACATGGAAAAACGGCGAACATCCGCACAGAGAGAAGCGGGGTGACTGTGCACACACACAAATGCAAGAGGGTAGGAAGAGTAAGAAGAGCGGACTAAGAAATGAGATGAGAGAGTTGAGATTGGGACGGCCAAAGTACGGGGTGATAAAGAGAAAAAAAACGGGGAGAAACTGGAAGATCTGTGGGGAGATGAGGAGAAAACAGACCGCGGGTTTGACTTGTTTTCTGCAATCGGTGGAACGGGAGGATAATCGATGAGGATGTGAGAACTATCGACGCACTTGAACTGGAGACTCGGCCACAACAAAGATAAATTTGAACGGGATCGTATTTCGAAAATCCCCGTGCGCACTTTGAATAACACCAAACCTCAAACGCACTCGCCCGAACCACTACAGCGAACAGTAACTCACAGAGTTCCAGATAAGCCCCGTGAACAGGGGAGCAGACAGGGAGTAAACAGTCCATAACGGCGCTACTGACAACAATTTTAGAGTGTTTTCTCGAAAGTTCGGGGAGTAAACGCCAGGAGTAATGGGTAGGAGGTAAAGTAGGGGTAGAAACAATGATAGCATCGATTGCGTCGATAACAGAAGCGCGGAAGTCACAACAAAGTTGATTTTTCCGCGGGAGATAACAGAAAAGGCGCGAGAAGGAGCAAAAATGGGCGGAGCCAGCCGTCACATGAAGAGAGCGCCGTCAACACATTTAGTGCGCGCTTACATGAACTCGCGGAACAATATATTAAAAGTTTTTCAATTATTTGAAACTAATATTTTCTGATCCATGTGCTGAACGTTATTGCTGCCAAAAACCGGAATAACACTTCAAAACAGTAATTGAAGCAAATAAAAAAATAAAAATAAATAAATGCACTTCATGATTCTAATCCGGGTTGAATTTAATTACCGTGAGTAGTCGAATGCGGGCTCTCTGCTGTGGTTCCCACGTCGACTTTCGCTTCCGTTTTTACCCGTTTTCGGTTGAATTATCGCTAATTTATCATCGCTAATCGCTCAATAATGACCATTGCAGTATGGCCGCACAGGTTGAGTCCGTCCGTGCGTTCCGTCGCAATGAGCCGGGCACGAAAAGAGAGGTAGTTTTCATGCTCTTTTCAAAGTTGGAAAATGCAGTCGATAATGAGCCCGTTCAGGACTGGAATCGGTGGGCGATGGTGCCGTTTGAGGAGATGGACAGCTCGCTCAACGTGCAGCAATGGATTCAGCAGGTAATCGCGCAGTTGGATGGATCCCGCTAAACTCGGACCACGATCACTCATTGACACTAGTGCACTGCTACAACCGCCATTGGTTTTGGCTTTATTTCGCATTGAATCTGACTCGTGGCATAATCCCTGTGCCATACACGCCATCTAATTGTTATGGTATTGCTGTGCAGGAATGCACGTACTTTCCGTGAAAAAAAGGAAGTGAAACGAAACATTTCAAAATATGATGCTTTGTGATTTCCAGATCATCGCCAAGGACCCCTCCGACATGGACGTCATTCTCACGCCGCCGTCCGAGGTCGACGATGGCGTCTGGAAGTACGAGCACCTAAGGCAGGTCTGCCTCGAGCTCAACGGACTCGCCCTCTTGCTGCAGGTGCGTTCGTGTTTCAATCTTTGAGTCGAACGGTTATTTCTCGCTTGCAAGTTCTTTTTACAGTTCTACCATTAGTATTGGAACTACAAATAATTCCTCAGCTATGAAGAAGTGCTCCGAAAGATAAATTTCACAAAAAGCCGGACCCTACAAAAGTCCGTCAGTGATCTAAATCAGTTATCTGTTCAGGAGGAGTGCGACCCCACGGTCTGCTTGCAAATGACGGCTACTGAGCAGTGGATCTTCCTCTGCGCCAACCACAAGAACCCCAAGGAGGTCTGTCCGAAACGTAAATTGGCCTGAAATCTGCGGCTTGAAACCTGAAATCTAGTTCTTGTAATAAAAAAAGGCATATGTCCGAAGGCAGCTATATGTCCGAAAAATGCTCTATTCGGTTCAATCACCAATCCTGTTTCTAATGCTAATGAGTCATAAACTTTAAAACTAGTTTATGAGTCACATCTCGACAGCACCTAACAGCGATAGCATGGAGTGCGCTCCAGTATTTTGTCGAGAATCACATCTGGAGATTAAATTTACCAATACTTCCTTTCAGTGCTCGGCCATCGACTACACGCGTCATACGCTGGACGGTGCGTCCACGCTGCTCAACAACAGCAAGTACTTCCCGTCCAGGATCAATATCAAGGTGAATTCGGGATTCAAAAATTATGTTTAGGCTTCGAAACGCGTTTAAAAAAAAACTATTTCGTTCAATAGCCTTATGATCAAGGTGAATTCAGACCTTATTTTAACTTTTTGGGGGAATTAACTGTTGCAAAACTGAATATTGTGTGTATTTCCAGCGAGGATCTAAATCAAGGTGAATTCATGTTTTCAATTCCTCTGTTTTCGGAATGCTGATAAAGAGTAGACGATTTCGAATAGTTCTTAGAATAAACGTAGTTTAAATTATCACAATGATTTTAAGCGAATTATATCTCAGGAATCGTCGATCTCGAAGCTCGGTTCGGTGTGCCGTCGCGTGTACCGTATCTTCTCGCACGCGTACTTCCACCATCGGAACATCTTCGACGACTTCGAGGCGCGCACGCATCTCTGCCTCAGGTTTGTGGGCTTGATGAAATCGTGATATGGCTGGGATCTTTCTTTACTTTGGTCACTAATTTTGCTGCTTTGAATGGGGTTCCACGCATCTCTGCCTCATGTTTGTGGTGTTGGTGAAACAGTAAAGTCGCAGGGTCATCCTGACAATGTTTACCTTAGTTGCTAATGTTGGTGCATTTGATTGGGCAGCTCGCATCTCTTCCTTACATGTTAGGTTTGCGGGATTGATGAAACTCTAAATTCACTGGAACATCCTGACTATGTTTACTTTTCCTGCTAATGTTGATGCTTTTGATTGGGCCGCACGCATCTCTGCCTCAGGTTTGTGGCTCGGATGAAACTGTGATGTCGCAGGAATCTGTGTTTACTTTGGTTCCCAGGCTTTGTGGCTTTGATGAAACTCTAAAATCACTGGGCCATTCAACCGGTTTTAACTTCTAACTTGCTTGATCGTGTCTTCAATTACCTGTCTGGTTAATTTAAATGAGACGAAGCCTGCAAAATTTCAAAATTTAAGGAAATTATTCCCATTTTGTAATTAATGTGAAACTCGACCACTTGACCGATTAATTGTAATTTTTTTAAATTCAATTTAATTTTTTCAGATTCACCTCATTCGTGACCAAGTTCGAGATGATGTCCGCGGAGCATCTGATCGTGCCCATCCTCCCCTCGCAGATTGCTGCAGCTGCAGCCGCCGCAGCAGCTGCAGCTGCCACCTCGCCCACCTCCTCCTCGGCCTAAGCTCCACCCAACTACCGTACCCGCCCACACCTGTTTTCCGGTCAAGACCAACACACACTAGTCCTGAATATATATAGTAATAACCCGAGAGAGTTGTAGCGCTAATCCCTCTTGAAGTATACTCTGCGTTAGAGTAGTGGCCACCTTCCACCGCCGTTGATCTCAGTAACACACCAGCCCACACACACACACAATTTCTCGCCTCACACCAAGATTTTATCGATTTTTTTCTTTGCGATTACTGTCGATCAGCCCGGAGCTACTACTGTATCTAGCGATCGATAGATGGTAGCATACCGTAGCCCCACGTTTTACCCTAATAGTACCGATAATGTGCTAAATCTACTACTAATTCCGCTCTTTTCTTTGATGTCCGATCTTTCCATTCTCCCTTTGCTGTATCGTGCTCTCTTTGACCTACCGCACACTCTGTACCATACCGTATACATCTCGAGTCGATCGATAACCTCCTGCACACTCTATTATTGATTGGTGAGAGATTGTCACACATACATACACACATAAGATTCCTACCTGCAATATGATAACGTTTGTCTTCACTACTACTCTGACCACCGAGAGAGCACGGTGAAATGAGAGCGACAGACGATTGTTCAAAATAATAATTTCTGTCCTGACACTTTCGTTCCGCGAATGTACGTAACCTAGAGAGAATAAATCTATTTAGAGACAAGCGTTTCGAGTTTCCAACGCAGATGATGTACAATCGTAACAGGATATTTTTTGAGAAGGAAGCATGATAAATCGATAGAAGGGTACGGTAGATTAGTTGTGAATAAATCAATAACGCAGATTACGGTAGATGAGTTTTCGCGTCGAGACCGCCCTCGATGCACTCATCCGGCTGGGATGTCCACTGGGAATGGCTGTGGGTGGGTACTGTAGTCTTACTGTAAGAATGATAAAGATTTTTTGGGAATAGTCTATTCCGAATAGACGCAACCTATAGTTCTGAATGAGATTCTCGGTACGGTAGTTCATCATCTTCTGTATCGATGGTATTTCGGGGAAAAGAAGTTCTCAAGGATGAGAAATAAAGTCAGTCGTCGATTGCAGGGGAGCCTGAGCTGGACTCACTGCTCAAGCCCATGCTGATCCCTCTGAAGACACTCGAGATCTGCGGAGATTCCGGCACCGGAAAGACTATGGTACGGTAGGCCAATTGAGCCTGCTTACGCCGTATATCTAGAGATTGTGAGACGCAAATCTCAGGCTTCAATTTGAGCCAGTCACTTTGATGTTCCAATGTGTGATCTAAAGCGTTAGTTAGGCGCAGAGAGTTGATGTTCCTTGTGCTTACTATGCAATAAGTTACATTTTTTTCACCCACTCCACTGGCCATGAATACGATCAGTTACCGTAAACCTCAAAGGATTTCCTAGTATAAAAAAGACTACCGTTTACCTGAAATCTATATCTACCGTACCCTACATGTGCTACACTCTAGCTTAGAGTAGAAGCGTTGTCGATGACATAAAAATTATCTACCTTTAGCCTACCTAATCAATCGATCTACCGTACCCTAGATGTGCTACACTCTGGCGGTGGAGGCGCTGGCCTCTCGGAAGGATGCGATCATATTCTGGTTGGACTCGAACGGCAGCTTCCGAGAGGCGAAGCTCATGGAGGTCTACAGGACGAGGAGGAGTGCAGAGGAGGATGTCGAGGTACGGTAGGTACGGCATCATTGGGTTACTGTAGTCGTGTGCGGTTGAATACAGACACTGATGAGATCGAAAGGTGATAGGGTGAGGGCATACGCAAAATAGTTCTGGGAATTGCTTCGGACATCCGCAAAAAGAGTCCTGCTGCCGCCTTTCAGAAATGGTGACAGTCCGCCAATATCTATGCGGGCATCCGCAATCTTAAACTGGCCACCTTTCCTAGTCCACCAGTGAATACAGAAGCAAGGAATACGGTAGATACAATAGAATAGGAATGGAGAATTGCAGCCAATTGCAGCCAATTGATCTTGAAGAGTGATGGTAGGTGCATACGGTATTCAAAGAGAGGTACGGTACTCAATATAGGATACGGTAGATTAATACGGTATTCTTTTCTTCAGGAGTCCGAGGTGCTATCTCGCGTGCTGATCAAGCGCGTCTACAACGACGAGGAACTATCGGCCGCCCTGCAGGGAGTCATCGCCATGGGGGTACGGTAGTTATTGATTAGATGTGGGAATACGGCAGTTATTGCTTGAATTGGTTGGAATTACGGTACCGAATTGGAATTTCTACGTGTGTAGAGGGATTGCAGAATATTACTGTAGCAGAGATTGACGTCGATAGGAAAGTACAGTACAGTATAGTCTCGTATACTGTAAGATTTATTTTGGATTCGATATCGATCCCAGAGTACGGTAATCAAATATACTGTAGAAGGACGATCAGGCGGTAGGCTATTACTGTAGTTTTGAATGAAAAATCAGTTATTGATTCATTTATTCGGTACTACAGTAATCAAGCATACTGTAGGAGGACGAGGAGACGGAAGTGCCCGTGGCCGCAGTCTTCATCGACACCATTGGAGGCGCGCTCGAAGAGACCTCCTGGTCGCTCAGGAAGGGAGGTACGGTAGCCAACTACTGTGGATTACGGTAGCAAGGTAGATCGGAATACTGCAGCTAGGATCGATCAGATTACTGTAGTCAGTATCGATCGGGTTACGGTAGCCATTATTGATCTGCCTATGGTAGCTAATAAATATCGAATTTTTCTACCTAACGATCGGATTACGGTAGCAAATAATTATCGGATTACGGTAGCGAGTATCGATCGGGTTACGGTATCTAATCGATATTTCAGGTCGCGCGAGGCAAGAGTCGATTGTGCGACTGATGGGCCAGCTCAAGCGGCTACTCGGCACTACGATAGTTTGTACGAATCGGATAGTGACGGGAGCCGACGGATCGATAAAGGCGGCACTGGGCGCATACTGGAATCAGGTATACGGTAGGTTCACGACGAATCGAGGACTGATTCGTTTTTTCCAGACCATCTCACAGCGCATAATCCTGTACAAAACGCCGTCGGGCTCGTTCGAAGCCAGACACTTTCCCAACGAGCGGATAGCCAACGACCAAGTCGTGCGGTATACTGTAGGAGATTATGGTGTGAGCGACGAATGATCTCACACAATTTGTGTTGTTTTAACATTGTTACATTACATGCTGTGTCATAAAACTTGTTTCATCTCGATTAATTCTTGTTTCGTTGCGGGCCAAAAACCGTGATAAATGAAGTTCAAATTACATATATAAATAGTGTGCGATACAAGATGCATTACTGTATAAAGCAAGAGGGACAGATAAAATGGCAAAGGGAGATAGATCCACAACGGAAGGAGAATCGGATGAATTATAGAGGTACGGTAAATTCGTGCATCGACGAATCAATGACCGACTATTTATTGATTCCTCCTTAGCGTGCGTACTGTAGGCGGAGTGGAGCATCGCCTGAATGGATATCATAAGGAAATGGCTTCGAAAGAATACTAGGTCGTAAAGCAAGCAATGAAAAAATGTGATAACTCCTGGAGAAGGAACAATCGCGAGCTTGAATTTTCATAATCCGAATACGGTCAATTAATCCAAAAGGGATAAAGAAACTGGTAGATCAACTCGTTTTCCGCATGAAACCGTTCCCAAATCTTACGGTATTTTGGAAGAATTGACAACTTTTTCAGGTGTTACGGTATTTGAGATTTCAAAATTTTGTGTGTTTTCGCTCAATCATTTTTTTAAAAATTTTATTGTCATGTACACTATGCTGGCTTATGCCGACTATCTCATAACACCTGTTGCATTCGCTTTCCATTCATGGTAGGAGGAAAAACAGCGCTAATCCGCGGGTTCTTGGCCTTACAGCAATGTCATCATTGTTGTTTACTTTTTTTATATTGCGAACGGCCACCTTTTCAGCGATTTTATTAATTATTGTTTATAACGTACTGTACCGTTGTAGTTTGTAGCCGCGGTGCTTGCGCACCAGCGGTGCTCCGCTCATCTCGCGCGTCATGCCCGCGGGCGGCGCAAAAAGTCCACACACTCACACACTGCTTGCTCTTGCTCGCCCCCTCTCTCTCTCTTCCTCCTCCCTGTTTTCACCTTTCCTCTCCGCTCCTGTTTTCGATTCTCCCCCTGTTCTCGTATCACTCATTCCTATCGACGGCCGCGCATCGCTTCTCCATCTTCTCCCCGATTGTTCATCGATATTTGGCTCTATTGACGCTTCTTTCGTTCAGTTTGCTCCCGGTTTTGGCTGCCCCCGCGCGGGCACTCGATATAGACACGACGCAATGTCGTTGCTGCAAGTCCAGCGCTCGCCTTCGCCCTTCCCCGACGATGTCGAGTCATCGGTACGTTTATTATTTTGTTTTTTTATCGAAATTATTTATAATAATAACAATAAGAACGCTTTACAACAACATAACAGAGATAATAGGGTCGTATACAGTCGATAAAGGGCCGTTTGTTCAGTTGCCGAATGTCGAAAAGTGGATAGAACTTCCTCATTTTGCTCCCTGTTTTTGCAAACGATTTCTGTCCGCTCCTCGTGTGTGACTCATAACAAGTGTTCCCATTCGATTAAGGAGCACTTGAGCGCACAATTTGAGCGCGATGATTAGGTTAAAAAGTTATAGTTGCTAGCAATGCGAGAGTAACTAGAGTTTTCTTGCAATCTATACTTTTAAGCACAAATTCTTTTGCTTTTGCAAACTGCCATTTTCTATGCATTGCGCTATGGTTATTCATCGATCTATTGACGATATTGAACTTGAAATGAAAACAATGACCTCATCAGCTGCCGTCAGACTTCGATCTTTAATCTATGCGAGCGCTGGTACATCTTTGCACTTGACTTTATTTGTTTACTAAACTTGAAAACAGTTTAACCTTTAACCCAAACTTGAAATGTAAGTGGTTTCAAATAGTGTAGTAGCTTTTCAACTGCAAATTATATCGGGCTTTATAGGGTTTTCGGGCTTCCGAAGTGGCTGTCGTGTTAAATACCTAATAAATGCCTAGGCATCTCAACAACACTAGGTTCGGAAATATCCACCCATTTGATTGATGCCTATCATTATCTTTGCCTATTCCAGGCAGACTCCGAGGAGTGGTCGGTGGACCACTCCTTTATTTCGATTTAGCAATTACCTTTTACGGAGTTTCCCCAAGTAGTTTAGTTCAACTAAAAGACCACAATTTTCAAAGGTTTTGTTCTTTTTGTGGGTATTTTCCCCCATTTTCCCAAGAGTTTTATCATATTTATCTTGTCTAATACCAGGCCGATTCCGAGGAGTGGTCGGTGGACTCGCCCCGGTCCCGCTCCCTCTCCGAGTGCTTCTTCGCGGTGCGCGGCGCCGCCATCATCCTGCCCCACTCGGATGCAGCCAGTCCCACCTCGAGCAGGTACTGTATTATTGATTAGGAGGAGACTTCGATGAGCCGGATGTGTTGTTGTTGTTGTTGATAATGCCTAGTGGAAAGAGACCTCGAGCAGGTACGGTAGAAAGGGTGGGGTTGGTGTTGCTTTTTTTTCTTCACGGCAGACGACAATGCCATTCTTGCAAGCACTCAGCCGTGGATAACTAGGAACATCGAAATTCAAATATGCCTGGCCTTTAGATCCTGAAGGAGTTGTGCGCAAATTAAACAGTCTCCAGCTACATAGTGCTTTCAAAGGGCTGAATGAGCGTCTGAACATGCCAAAATGAGAGATCCTCTAAAATTGAGTATCTTGTTGCAGGGGCTGCGAGATCGAGGCGCACCTGCAGCTGATGGTCAAGCTGCTGCGACCGATCGACACACTGAAGGTCGCAGTGCGACTGCAGTCACCCGTGAGTTATTGATTTATTGATTCAATGAAAGTACCGTAATCGATAATCAGAAAAATGAGCGGGAGTAGTAGTATTTGGGCTCGAATTTTGTCACCCGTGTGCCCTCGATTTAATGATTACTGCTGAATTACTGCAGCTGCAGTATTTGTTGATCCTCTGGAAGGAGTATCGGATCTTTATCACACGAAGTTTAACGATTGATTTGTTCATTAATTAACTACATTAATTGTTGACTCATTTGTGTAGTATACCGGCTCCTATCTTTACCATTGTTTTGAAATGAACGCTGATTAGTGTACGATATCGTTATCTGCGCAGTATTCAAAAATCTCGTCCTATCTTGATCATCAATTTGTGGATAGAAAGAATGATAAGCGAAAATCGCTGATTTTGAAAACTGGGCGATAACTAAGAACATTGAAACCTAGAAGAACCTTCGAATTCGAGTAGAAGTGGGAAAAGAGGCATTAGTATGATACCGGCGAGTTTCTTGAACATCAAATTGCGATGCAACCATCGATCTTCTAGTAAATCATGAGCTAACTATAGACACTGAAACCGGGACCACCCTAGACGTTAGAGTAGATGGGGGAAACAAGGCATTGCAATAATATCGACCTGTTTACTCGGTCCGGCCTTCCCCTTCCCCATCCCGCCCCGGTCCATGAGTGGGCGAGGGCGGTAGGTCCAGAGCAGAGGGGTAATTACCCGAGAGAGGCTAGCACCCCCCCCCCTCGCTTCCTTTCCTCCTTTACTCCATGTACCAGCCCAAAAGGGAAGAGATCTACTAGCTCTAGCGCAGTCTGACCTACGAGAGATCAGTGGGATTGAAGAGGGAGAATGAGGGGTACATCATACGCAATTACTGCGCAAGCAAGCACAGCGAGTGAATGGAGGTTGAACAGGGGGATTCGGGTTGCAGAGGGGAATCAAGGGTGATGGGAATACAAAAGTTCAAATGATCCTCTCGGTTTTTGTAATACAATTAAAGTGCGTGCACGGGAGATACGAAATAATTTCGCATAACGATGAATTGAATATGGAGAGATTCGGGTTGCACCGGGGGAATCAAGAGTGATCGGGATTGACGAGTTTCAATTTCATGTTGTTTCGTTTGTCGAATTAAGATTGCGCATTTCAAGGCTAGAAACGAGCGATTTACTAACATAAACAAAATAGGTTCTGCAAGGCTAACAAGATGTAGACAACTAGGCGCACTCGGGATGCAATTGGGTACCATGTACGATCGGGGGATGGAATCAGCTTCTGACAAATCGTGCAACGCACAATTTCGCTCAATTTCCATCCAAACCTCAACAACAGCCTGATAAATACTGAAATATCCATATACCATATTGCAATAGTGCACGGATAAGTCGCTTTATGATTTCGCTAAAAGATGCCATTCCATTTCTGTAGGTTCTTCTCATTCATTTTGTCGACCCATAAGGAAGACTCATTCATGAGCTATTTACATTTCAGATTCCCGACCACGCTCCCTATCTGGCGATCGTGCAGGTGCCGTCGACGTCGTCCAATCCCTCCCTGTCGTCGCCCAAGGTACGTGTTTCATCGTATGGCTGTCCTCCGGAATTCGTCTGCACATGGTGAATCGGGGATGTGACATTTCAATAAGTTTTCCAACAACGGTGCATCCTGATTTCGTCTTTCTGGCAATCAATATCTCAAATTGTCTAACATCATCGAAAGGGCATTTGCGAATCAGAAAAAAAATCAAAAAATCGATAATATTTAATCAATGAGCCTGATTCAGGGCGCGCCTCCGCCCACGTCCACCATCCTGCTCGGCATGGACTACCACGACGGCCAGATGACGTGAGTTATTTAAATATTATTTTAATTATTGTATTATTGTATTGATCAGTCGAAGAACATTGAAATTCTCCGCGCCTCTGGTATTATGATTGGTTACTGCAGCGGGAATGGGACTGGCTTAATTTTGCATGAATTGATCTTTGATTTTTCCCCAGAAACCACTCTGCTATGTATCGTTTATCCCTGCTTCTATGATATTATGTTTCCTCTCTGCAGCGAGAATAGAGCGAGTTCAACTTTGGGTGTGGATATTTTGATTTTCGAAATGTTTGACACTGTTTTAATGATTGATCAACTACAAGTGTACGGTCGATTCTAAAGTGTTGTACGATGGGGGAATCGTGATGATGTGGTGTCTGCTGACAGAAGGAAAAAGGAGGGAGAAGAAAATATCGTCTCTCAAATTAGCCTTATCTCTCGCCAGTCAGAGAAAATAGAGAATAGACAGAAATGAGAAGGACATGGCGAATTGGAATATCACTGCGAAGAAAAACAGAGAGCAACAGCTCTGAGTCAGCGCCCAATTTGGCTCCATTTCGCTCCTTGTGATACAACCCCGTGTAAATTAACACGAGTTTACGGGTGGTTTCGAAATGGAGGATGGGGTAGGTAGGGAAAGGGAAGGAGAATGGGTATCAAGGAAAAGTTGATCGAGAAGAGTTGGGTACGGTAGTTATCGATTGATAGATTACTGATTATCGATTGCAGACTGGGCGTGGTCTACCGACTGACGCGCGACTCGCAGGTGTCCCTCGTCGGCGACGGCGCCATACGGTTGTGCTCGGGTACGGTAGCTTTTTTATTGATTCTATAAAGTTTAAGTTTATTATTAAGTTTAAGTAATTATAATTCTCCTTAGGTGGTCCATACGGTCGCCCGGAGCACTCGCTGCTCTTCCGGCCCGTATCCGTCCAGACCATGTGGTGAGCGATTTTTATTTAATTAATTTTTGTGAGCTATGATTCTCGGTTTATCGATTAGGATCTTCATTAAACAAAAATTGTTTCTTTGGAAAAAATTCTAATCTCGCTATTTGGCCTAATCTCTCGCAAGTCGTACCATTCATCCAATTCCTCCCCTTCCTCTGCAGGTACGTCTTCCAATCGCTGCATCGATCGGTGGAGGCGGAGCGAGCGTCGCCGCCCGCCCGCGCCTCTTCGGCTTGCGGAGTGGGAACGGTCAGAAATTCAATATTTTCAGTTCCACGCATTCAGTCTTCTTGCCTTGTTAGTTAGCCCCGCCTTTATATTTTACACAGCTGTTGGTACTAGCAAAGTAAAGATAATTGCAGTTCTCTTCTCCTTCCAGTGACTAGTAGAGAAATAAAAGTTAACGTGGATAATAATAAAATAAATTTCCCAGGTGGCGGCCGTCGTGGAGCACTACCAGAAGCGGATGACGTCGCCGGAGGTGATGTGCACGCTGTGGTGAGTGATGGGGATATAGTAGGGGGGTATTGATTGTAATGACCTTAAGTTTTAGAAAAACTAGTAAGATTGAGGTTGCGAAGGATGTTTGAATTAGGCGGGAGTAGGCTTTGGACAATACGTGCATCATAAGTTTTTCCAAAAACAATTGAATTTTTAAAATGCGTGGTTCATTGGAGCAAAAGACTCGTGAGCTACCTGGTGGCTCGCTTTTTTAGACGGCGGTATGAGCTTGGGCGGAGAAATTTGATTCGATCTGCTTGGGTTTTTCAAAGCTCTTAAATATAAGGTAGCATCTTGAACTTGACTCTGTGATGGGTGTACGAAATGCATCCTCTTATCCTTTTAGCAATTGGTCGACAGCGTTGATGGTGCGAAAATATTATTAACCAGAATCATAGCAAAACATCAGCGCTGCGTTCATGTTCCAAATATATTTTCATCGGAAGTTAACTGATTAATCTTTTTTTCGTTATACATGGGAAAAACAGAAAAATGTCATGATACGGCTTCACTATTTTGTGGGTTAGTGAGATGGTGTGGCATAATACTTTCTTTAATTCCTCTATCATCCCCCTTCCCTCTATTCCAGGCAGCAGTCTCCCACCGAGTCGGAGTGGGTGGCGGAGCTCCGGGCGGACGGACTACGAGGAAGGGACGGCATCGAGAGCGTCGATCAACGGGTGCTCAGGTGAGAACGAATTTTGGATGATAGCTCTTTGGGCCTGGAACTGATTGAGCGAGATACTCAGCGATTTTGTGTTTAGGATGTTTTATAAAGCAATGAACCGTGTCAAGAAGAAATATTCCTAGCGAATTGTTCAGAAAAGGTATTCAAACCAAAGGGTTGGGACTTGGCTAATTCGTGCTCTATTGCATTCTTAAAGTCGTGATTTACATTCATCGTCAATCAATTTCTGCAATGGTATCGATCTAATATTTCAAATAAAAATGCGCTGTTTTTTTGTTTAAAATAAATATTTAGGGTTTTAAAACATTTTTTTATTCTAAATTAGATCCATTGTTTCCAGGAGCGAGCTCCGACAGATCATGCAGTCGGTCGATCTGGAGGCCGTGACCACGAGGGACATCAAGCAGCAGCTGGCTGCAGCCGCGCCCGAAATCGATGTGGATCAGCACAAGGTTGGGAGGGGGGTGGTCTTTGATCTTTGGTCTGGTAGTTGTAAGACTAGGGCCGAGGTGGACCAGCACAAGGTCAGTGATCTTTGATCTTTGGTCTTATTGCTAGGTAAAAAAAGAAAGAGCCTTTTGATTTACGGTCAAGTAGAAACGGGGAATTCGGCCTTGGTGGTTTCGTGCGGCGCTAGTAGCTTGTAATTTTCAAATTTCCAACCACAGGAATTCGTGGACCGTGAGATGCTGGTGATCCTCGGACAGCTGGAGAAGCCGTCCCGCATCTTTCCCTATCTCTACTTAGGCAGCGAGTGGAATGCCAGCAATTGGGACGAGTTGCAGGCGAATAAGTGAGTGTTTAGGGCATCCAATAATGCAGTGTATTCTTATTTGGTTAGAAAAAACAGCCTTATTGTGTCTTAACTGCCTAGTGATCGCAGTGAACAAGTAGCAAACATACGTGAGTGCTTAGGGCTGGAGTAGGGTTGCCTAGGGATTAGTGAGGGCTGGATTAGCGCAGAAGCCGTCCCGCATCTTTCCCTATCTCTACTTAGGCAGCGAGTGGAATGCCAGCAATTGGGACGAGTTGCAGGCGAATAAGTAAGTCACAAAATTTCTCGAGTAGGCCTGGCGAATTTGTGCGGTGATATCTCCTTGAATAACTGTGATTGGTATCTCCAGTAAATTCCATCGAGCTTCAGATTTCAATCAACTTCGTGTTATAGCGTATTCGCTTTAGTCCTAACAGACAGTTGCGATAGTGAAAAAACGTAGAAGGGATAGTCTAGTCACAATAAAATAAGAAGAAAAAGTGTCTGCGAATGACGTCATCGTTGTCAGAAAGAATGCACTTTATGATGAACCTTGTACCTTCTTTTTTTTTGGTAAGATCGTTCTGAGCAAATAATGTCATGAATCTTTTGTGCATCATTTGGTGGATGTAAACAACCTCTTGACTTGAAAATAATGCGAGATCGCTGTGGAATTCATCTTGAATCGTTGAAAATTATTTTCATCCTTTTCAGTGTCGGGTACATCCTGAACATGACGCAAGAGGTGGACAACTTCTTCCCGCATCGTTTCGTGTACAAGAAGATATGGGTGGCAGATGAAGCGGGAACGCCCCTGCTCAGTCATTGGAACTCGACCAATAAGTTCTTGAAGAGCGCCAAGTGAGTTATTCAGCATGATTATACTGAGAAATTGGGGATAAACACGTTTAGCAATAGTATTAGTGATGAAATATCATGAGGAATGGACTCTTGGGGAGAAATGTTTCAACTGTGTAGGAACATTGCTGTTTCGCGAACAAATCTTGTCACACTACGTGCCGATTTTACGACCCGAGCACTTAACGTTGTAAAATTGAAATCATTGAAATAATCAATTGAATTATAGGAAGGTTGGCGCTTCACGAATTGTAGATCTCCATCCTTCTTTCCATCTAAAAGCTCATTCAGAGAATCGGGCAAGAGCGTCCTGGTGCACTGCAAGAAGGGCATCTCGCGCTCCTCCTCCACTGTGATCGCGTACGCGATGAAGGAGTACGAATGGACACTGCAGGTGCGTCAACCAACTTGCCCTTGGCGCATTTCATTCTACGTCAATATTTCGATAGAGCGATGTCTAAATTTTGCTGACGCGCTTGGTTCTCACCATCAATCTCTCAGGAAGCGCTCGAGTTCGTGAAGCAGCGGCGGAACTGCATCACGCCCAACGAGGGCTTCATGGAGCAGCTCCGGATATTCGACGGCGCGCTCGAGGCCAGCCGCAACCGGGAATTGTTCACAAAGTAAGTTACTGTTAATGTTGACGCACTTGATTCTCACAATTAATAATTCTGTTCCCCTTGACGTACCCGATTCTCACAAAGAAATTGATAATTTTGGGTGCAATATCCCTTGACGCACTTCATTCTCCCCTTTTTCGCAGGGACGAGACGTCGTCCACATCGTCGCGGACCTCTCGACAGGAGTCGTCCTCGCCCGTAGATCAGCAGTCCTCCTCCACTTCAACTTCGCAACGGGTCACAGGTACGGTAGTCCGGTTCGGTCATGTCCAATACTCCAAAACCCCGCGACACAGCGTGTCAGAGAGGGAAGATAATCCAATTATCGCGGCAATGGCCAATTCATGTGACTCTTTTCCCTCTCCTATTCATTCTCGCCCCTCTCGAGTGAATTGCGCGGTCGCTTGTGGAATGAGAGGGTAGAATGAGTGGGAGAATTGTGTCAAATGACGAGAATGGAATAAGTTTCATTATATTTATTAGTACATCAAGCATCTCTTTGAGTTAAATCTATTTACAATGATGCAAAGGCGTTTGTGGAGAGGGGTGACACTGAGATATCGAGGGAAGAGTAGATTGAGGGAATGGTGAGCGTGTTCGATAACTTCAATTTCTCGTCCTGCGTGACCCTCTCTTCTCATTGCATCCACCATGTGTGTTAGAGAGTGCATCTTCAGGGGCACTGTTTCAGAAGGATGCAGTAGAGTCCAGAATGATTTGATGCGACCAATGAATTCGCAGAATGAGGCGATTTCTGCGTCCGATTGATAGCCGGTGTGAAGCAATTTGAAGAGGCCGTGAATGTTGTCGAACAGTGCAAGTCCATTGGCGCAAGCCCGTCCATTAAAGTCCAAAAGTGCATTAAAGTGCAAGTCCATTAAATTGAATAAATTACAAATTACTAACATATTACATAAATATTGAATATAGAAAATATTATAGAAAAGATCGATACGATCCCTTACGACATTCTGAGAAACTCATTCAGAACACAGCGCACCTTTCCCTCTCACTTGGAATGATTCATTCCTTGCCAAAGGAAATTTGAGCGGTGAAGGCCCAAAACCTGAAATGCGCGCCGTGACTCTCCTCCGAGGCCGCCAAAGGAAACCCCCACACCATCATTATTTTTGAAATCCTCATAACGTCGGCTAAAATGGCGTTAAAAAATTTTCTAAGAAAATAAACTCATATTCGAGAAAATTGAATTTAAAGGGTGTTTTTCTCGTCTTTCTCAAAAATGAGTTTATTTTCAAACAGAATTTTTTAACGCCGTTTTAGCCGACGTAATGGGCATTTCAAAAATACTGATGGTGTGGGGGTTTCCTTTGACGGCCTCGGAGAAGAGTCACGGCGCAGATGACCAATCGAAAAAGACATTTCAAATTTTATTAAAACATTCGAATATGGCTAGAGCATACCAAAACACTTTTCTTTAAGTAAATCTTAATTCAGGTTTGCAAATTTTAGCCTTATCAGTCTAGTATGGGTTATGTTTCACCTGTTTTATTTAAACACTGTCTCCAATCCATCATGGAAAGTAATTTGCCGCGGAGAACAAAGGAGTTCTCCCTCTCTGGCACGCTGTGCGCGAACATAACAAAATTTGAATCTGCATCTTTGGCTTGTGGTCGAGAAAGAATAGGGATAATTTCATGAGCAGGCCGTGTAATTTTTAAATAAAACGTATGTGACATAATGCCAATGTCATCAACGCATCTTGGACGTACCGTAACCTTTTAATTCGGTCTAACTTGCAAGGAAAACGCTACTTGCAGGCACCGAGTCCTCGGGCGACGCCGTCCGCGGGATCGTACGGGCGTTCGAACGGGGCGAGTTGAGCGAGTCTCCCCCTCGCGGACCCCGCTTTCCGCTCGACATCGTAACCAAAAGGTCGTCCATCCAGCAAATCAGCTAACCCCCCTTCCCTCGTTAATATCCCCTAGAGTTCGAAATATACGAGTTGTCGTTTCTTCATTCGATACATTAGTCAAAATTGAATCGTTTTCGAATAGTCGAAATTCAGTGTACGAAATGAAGAGACCCGTGCTTCGAACTCTAATTTCCCTTTCCCCAACTTGTGAACACACTCACTTGTACATTACGCGCCGTCACTTGTACTCCTACTGTTAATTTACTTTCGTGTCCATATAAATTATCTCTGTCTCTCCCACACAGATTGTGCTATGCATTGTCAGCATAAAGATCTTTCTCACTTACTCCCATGGTACTGGACTTGGTACTTGGTACTTGGTACTGGACGAATGTGCGTACATGATCCCTCTACGATTCTAGAAGATCGATCGAGTACAGTCATACCTAACCTTTTCCGTATGAGAGTACTTATGATGAGTTCAGCCATGACGAGATCTCTCTCCCTCCTCCACTTTTCAAACCAGGATGTCGTCGTTCATGGCTGCTCCATTTTATATTTATTTATCGATTTTTTGTTCCCTTAGTATGGCCAAACCGTACTAGTACGTCATTGGCGCCCGTATTCAATGGTTCGTCGCAGTTATCTCCTATTAAATGACTAATTTCGAGGTACAGCCACTCTGACAATGCACTAACATCGTCTCGTCGTCATCTCCTCCCAAGTGAGCACATGAAGGGTCCCATGCACCATGGTAAATATCGAATGGACAAGAAAATGCGGTTCACGGACGGATTTGCTTGAGACTACACCACTGGTATTTTGTAGTGATAGTCAATCCGTAGTAGTCAATCTTCCCCGTCCAGACGACAATGTTCCAATCCAGCTATCCGACTTCTATTGAACATCAACCGATTCTAGCCGGTATTAGTATTACTTCCAAGGAAAACATAATTCGTGCCAAAGACAGCTTTCCTTCGATCGGAGCAATCCATTCACAGGAACAATCGACAACCAATACTGTCATACGTAATCTTTTCAGATGCAAAACCAATAACACCAACACATCATAAAATATTTTATTCCTCATACTACAAAAGACTCGATAACTCATTACATTACAGAGCGAAGAGGATCATAAATCCCATCGTAAGGCAGAACAAGCCCATGGCCTCGGACAGGGCGAAGCCCAGGATGGCGTACGAGAACAATTGTTGCTTTAGAGAGGGGTTGCGGGCGTAGCCGATGACGAGAGCACCAAAGACGTTACCGATCCCTGCTCCGGATCCGGCAACCCCCACCGTCGCTGCTCCGGCTCCGATGTATTTGGCCGCCGAGTCGATGTCGGCGCGAGCGATGGAAGTGCTCATGGTGCGAGCAGCTGCGGCCGAAGCGGCCGTCGGGACTCTCTGCGACTGAAAATAAATTGTTAACGCAGCTACCATGTTACAACAGATATTTTTACACTTTCATTATTGCCTTATTCAATCTTACAATACACACTCCTGTTACGTTCTCGAAGTTGATTCTTAGTTTCCAATCAACTTATATTTGCTTTACAAGGAGAACTACGCAACACGGTGAGTGTTTGTGTACTTCTTTAAACATGCCCACGTGTCCTAGATTGCTCAAAACGAACAAGCGAGAAAGACGTTAACGTTACAATACTAGATGATGGAATCTCTACACCGGATGGTCAGAAACCGAAGCTATTTGGTAAATAATAAATACTCGAAATTAAGATAGAAGTCGCCAGCGAAGCATCGAATTTTAACAATTCCCCTCATTTCAAACCAGGTGTTTTCTTCTGTAGGATCGTGGGCATTTATAATTGGAAGGTAATGGTCAACTCACGAGGAGAGCGCGGGAGATGGTGACGGCGAGACGAGAGCAGTACATTGTGGAGTGGAGTGGCTGTACCTAGAAATAGTCTGATTACAGGGAGAAAACGGCGACGAGAGCGTTAATATGGTCGCTGAGGAGGTACTACAACCGCTTGTCATAAGAAGGGAGCAAATGGAAAGAAATAATAAATATAAAACGCAGTAGCAACGTCGGCGGCGTGAAACAGATGAGAGGAGGAGGGACGAAAGAAAAGTAAAATATGTGAAATAAAGAAAGTCACGGTCTGGTCCCTGATTCTAGTCGAGACCCAAAAAGTGGTTCGAAATGTTGGGCCAATGATGATACGGTAGTTATGTCGACTGGAAACTAATTATTTTAATGGAATTTCAAGTAATTATTTAATTATTGATATTTGGGTACTATTTACTAAGTAAATCGGTACACTTCACCAAATGTGCCTTCGCGGGGTTCTATCATAGGCCTTATTCCAAATCTAGGAACACCGCCGCCATACCCTGATCGAACTCTGTGCGTCTCTCGACTAGTTGGCTCAACAGAAACATCGGCTATGCGGCAGAGGTCAAATACACAGGTCATGAAACTCAAAATGTGGTGTGTTTTTCCAATTTTTTCTGAATTTTGGGCGTAAGGAGGCTAGGTTTTGGGAAATTTACCCTGATTACGTGGAATGGTGGCATGCTTTTCTCTAACTTTTGTTCAAATTGACCCAAAAATGTGGCATGCATTGGTGATTTTCACGGTGGTATTTGACCTCTGCTATGCGGTAGAAGATCCACAGACAAATGCGAATTAGGAAGGGTCATAGGTCTCCAGGGCCCATGATGAGCCCATGAACGTGTGTGCGAAGTGCTCCAACTAGGGCACTTCGTACCCATGTGGTCATGGGTCGGAAATATTTTTGTTCGATCGATAATTGGTACCGAATCCATAGTGACCTACAGTAACCCAACTTACTGTATATGACTATCGTACCCCCGAAATATCACGAACTAACCTTTTTTCAAAAGTGCATCAAATGTCTCTGATCTTTTGTAGTATGTGTACTACAGTAACCCGCGATGTTACCGTAACCCAAATTACCGTAATCCGATTATCGTGAACAGACTTTATTTTTAAAAGTGTGTTTTAAAATCCGTTCTTTGGTGATTCATGGATAACCCGCTGTGAAAAATATATTTATACAGTAGCGACAAAAAGTTTTTGGACACTTTTTCAATTGCTTGTAACTTTTTACTGGGAAATGATTCAAACCTGAAGTTTTCGGTGGGTATGGCATATGAACCAACATTTATGAGCATATTGCAGTAGTTCCAGAAAACTCGTACTATTTCGTAATGATGACGCAATCGAAGGCTACTTTTTGGAAAACGGTTTTTTCCTAGGAAAATTTTTTTTTGGGTTGCCAACTTTTCTGAGTACTTTAGACTATTACTTAGAAAATAATTTTCAACGCATTGCGGTCGCGCAGCGCGGCTACAGCACATCTGCGAATCCGTAGTTCATTATTCATATCTCCGCTCCCACACCAAGTCAAAAGGGGGAAGAAAGCTCATTTGCGTGGCACGGACATTTTCGACTCCAATCCGTCCTCTCACTTTGGCGACTATTGAGACACCGAGTCGGTCGGTGGAGAATGTCTTGAATTTCCCGTCATTCTTCTCTAATTCACATATTCAAATAGTGAAACATATTGCGAAACCTATTTCTACCGACTTACAAATGGCGCTGACAAAAGGAATTACTTCTATACACAGTGAAACATAATTGAATTCAGTTGAATTTTGCCCAAAAACTAATGTCTTCGGTACGCCACGGCGATCTCATCATTTGCGAATTGAGATATCGAGCTAAAATCTTTAATGCACGAAAAAAGTAGGGTAAAACAGTGCAAAACGATCGATTTGGGGACGCGAAGTCCTACTCCTCTGCGGAGAGAGAATTTATTGACATGCCGTTTGTGCAGAAAGTTTCGAAAACCTTTTGGGCACCAAGTTACGCTCAGTGCTTGTACGATTTTGATCCCATTCGGTAGCAGCACTCGCAAACGTGCGCTCAATCTGGTGAAAACAGTGCAAAATGGTCGTTTTGGGCACGTGAAGTCCTACTCCTCTGCGGAGAGAGAAGTTATTGACATGCCGTTTGTGCAGAAAGTTTCGAAAACCCTTTGGGCACCAAGTTACGCTCAGTGCTTGTACGATTTCGGTCCCATTCGGTAGCAGCACTCGCAAACGTGCGCTAAACCTAGCGAAAACCCTCATTTCACACCGCGTTTCCCTCTCTCGCGGCGCAGAATGACTCGACGGCGCTGTGCCACGCAAATGAGCTTTCTTCCCCCCTTTGACTTGGTGTGGCTCCTAGACAACCTAGAGACTCGTTCTAAGGATCATTCTGCTTCTTATGACGAGTAACTGAGATATTGTGAGTATGGTAAAGATTGACTGGCGTTTACAGTTTTGAAACTCAAAAGTTACTTTTTGAGATGACTCGACTTTGACCATCTACCATTCCAAGGGTGATTTTAGTAAACAAGTGGTTTTGATGCAGTAACATTGCAAAACCATTCATGAGTATTATCCCAATTTTTTTGGGCAATTGCTTAACTCTCCAATCTCATGTAATCGATTTACGGATGCACATTCAATTGGCAATCCAGAAAAAAATTCCTAGGAAAAAACCTTTTTCCAAAAAGTAGCCATCGAGGGTTACTGTAGTACACATTCTACAAAAGATAGGAGACATTTGATGCACTTTTGAAAAAAAGGTTAGTTCGTGACATTTCGGGGGTCCCCAGTTGGGCCACTTCGCACGCCGCCACTGATGGTGAGGTATGGGAGTATCCATGCACAGTGAAACCAGTGTAGACGCCTTTACTAATAAAAATCATTCTCCCTCAAAATGTGCAAGTCCTACACAAACAATATCACCCCTAACCAAATATTTCACAACATCTTAATTAAATTGTAAATGGAATACCTGGACAAAACAGTGTGCGTAATAGATAATATAAATTCGTTGACGACCTTCCTCCTGAAAAAATGTGCTCCTACGAGAAAATGAAGGAAGATCACCTTTATTATTGGGAGCTATGAAAACTTAGCAATCTTCGTTGCGACGACGCAAGTCGAAGGACTCGTTCCTGCAAGATTCCTCACAAGCTTTTCTAGTTTCAAATAATTACTTATCTGATTCCAAGTGAAGGTGCTCCATTCGCTGGAGGAGCTGGCTTGCTCTGCAACGAGACACGTATGTAAAAACAGAAACCCGATGAAACGCACTACTATCAATGATTAGATCGCGTAATACAAGGGAATGGAGGAATAATGAGCGTATACAATTGTGAATTATCCAAATTCGCCAGAAGTAGATATTGGTCAGACTGGGGGAGTGTAGGAGTGACTGAGGCGCATTTATATACTAGTCATACTGACCGAGGATCAGGTTGGTACAAGTACCGTAGAAAAAAAACAAAACGATTTCGAACATAAAATCAGAGTAAGGCACGAAAAAAAACAGACAAATTTAATTCGAATTGGGAAAGTTCTCGAAAAAAAAATATCACAAACTAACTATTTTCAAAGGTCCCACCGCGAAAAGTGGAAAATGTGTCCAGAAAATACTATGCGCTCCACAGAACTTCGACCGCGACGCGTGAAAGCGACCCAATAGCCGGTCGCATACACGGGGGCGGGTTAAGATGTATTGAAATATTGTGAAATATATTGAACCTATATTGAACCTATATTCGCCTATATTGAAATATTGTGAAATTCTGAAAGTGCTATCATGATTCGCCATCGTCGATCACCCCACAGTAGCAAAAGAAGAATTTTAGAGTTTGGAATTTTACTTCGTGGTGCCTAAAAACTAAATTGAAAACATTAAATGGTTAAGGCTAGCTTTCGCTTGAGCATAAAGTTGTGAATTGTTTTGATCATCTGTAAACGACGTCGCCGTTCCTAGAGACAGCTTAGAGAAACACAAGAAAATGAGCGACTCAAAAAAAAAAGATTTGCTCGAGACTTCACTAACCGTGATGTACACTACAACCCCCTCCTCCTTTTCATCAATCTGCGTAGACCAACCGATGCAATTGCATAGCACATATTGTCAAAGAACTCATTCCAATCGACAAGATCAATCAATTCATTCACAAGAACAATTGACAACCACTACGAAACAATCTACCTTCTAACTTTCGCATCATAAAGTTATCGGACATCTTTATTCCTTCATACCACAAAAACTACAAAAGGTTCAATAACTACTAACTCTCTTTACAGGGCGAAGAGGATCATGAAGCCCATGGTAAGGCAGAAGAGACCCATAGCCTCAGACAGAGCGAAGCCCAGGATAGCGTAGGAGAAGAGCTGCTGCTTGAGAGAGGGGTTGCGAGCGTAGCCGATGACGAGGGCTCCGAATACATTTCCGATACCAGCTCCCGAGCCGGCCACTCCAACCGTGGCTGCACCTGCTCCGATGTACTTGGCGGCGGAGTCAATGTCGCGGCGAGCGACGGTGGTGCTCATGGCGCGAGCAGCGGCTGCCGAGGCGGCGACAGGGACTCTCTGGGACTGAAAATAGAGTATTAACGCAGTTGCTAGGTTACAGTTATTTTTACACCTTCACTATTCACTCTTTAAACCTTAAAAATACACATCCCGTTACGTTTTTGGAGTTGATTCTTAGTTTCCATTCAACGTATATTCGCTTTACAAAGACAAAGAAACTACGCTACAATGTGTTGAGTAAATGACTCGAACAAATCTCATTATTACACTTTTTTTTTAAAGCATGCCCGCGTATTCGAGATTGCTAAAAACAAACAAGCGATAAAGACGTTAACATGACGGTACTAGATAATAGAATAAGCGGTCAGAAGCCACTAAGAGGTCAGAAGCCGAAGCTATTTGGCTTCTAAGAAAAATTCAAAATCAAAATGAAAGTCGCCAGCGAAACATCGAAAATTAACAATTTCGCTCTTATCAAACCAGGTGTTTTCTTCTATAGGATCATGGACATTTATGTATGCAAGGTAATGGTTAACTCACGAGGAGAGCGCGGGCGACGGGGACGGCGAGACGCTGGCAGTACATGTCGGAGTGGCTGTAACTCGAAATTATCCATTTAATAGGAGAAAACGGCAACGAACAAATGAATACGGGCGCCAACAACGTACTAGTACGGATTGGCCATACTAAGGGAACAAAAAATCGATAAATAAATATAAAATGGAGCAGCCATGAACGACGACATCCTGGTTTGAAAAGTGGAGGAGGGAGAGAGATCTCGTCATGGCTGAACTCATCATAAGTACTCTCATACGGAAAAGGTTAGGTACGGTACATCCATTTCAAATCCAGTTTCGCCAAGTGTGCGCAAGGTTATTAACGTTGCGCCACGTTCCAGCTCGGAGCGCCACGTTCATTAAGTGGCCAAACGTGCGGGATTCAGTTTCACTGTGTGATAAGTATCGATTGACTATGACTAAGAATTTGTAACACTCATAAATCGTGTTTTTCCATGTCAATTTGATGTCTATGAGCTGTTATTCCGGATCGCTACTCATTTACAGCATTTATGCATATAATTTCACCATTTCCAGCCAGTTATGACCTGTGTCGCACCTGCTAATGACCACACATACTTCGCGAAGAAGGAACACCTCTTCCCATGCCTTCAGGATGACTCGGGAATTCCGACGGAACAGTTCCTGAGTGCGTGCCAGGGATTGGCTGACTTTGTCGGTGAGTATTGTCGAGTTATAGGACCGTTTGACCAGTATATTTGTAGGTTTCATGGGAACTGCTTTCGCTCCGGTCAAGAGTGACATCGCAGGAAATGTGACTAAGGTAGTTCCGCCTTTTAACTGCTACGCATTGTTTCCTTTTGGTTTCTTTCACGTTTCAAAGCTTTTAAGAGACATATTATCTTCAATGAAGTCCATTTAGGTTCGTACGCGATGGCTAAAGGATCCCATCGGACAAGACACCCTCCAAAAGCTGATCGATTCCGATCTGAAAGATAACGGCGGCAAACTAGGCATCGCAACTGAAGGACTGCTCTGGCTCAAAAGGTACAGGCTTTCTTTGTTTACTTGGCAAGTTGTTTATGCGAATTCATCACAACTTGCCTAATATACATTGTTTGTTCTTGCCACATGGTTCTGTGGTTCTTGAAAAGGGAAAAAAATCACATTGGAGTCTAGAATAATAACAAAATGGTAGGATAAGTGGTCGAAAGTTGGGAAACTGATGCAAATTGTCACACAGTATTCAACCCCTGTCTTGCTAATTTCAATTTAAATTCGCGATTCCGTTCAGAGGCCTGGAGTTCATGCTGCTCATGCTCATCTTCATGGTGAGAGACTACCGCGCGGATAAGGCGAGCACCGAGTCGCTCGTCAGCGTGATCAACGGCGCCTACGAGGGCAGTCTGAAAAGACATCACGGATTCATCTCCAAGCAAGTGTTCAAGGTGCGTGTCACTTTTAAACGCCAATTTATTTACTCAGGGTTGAGAGACCCCACACACTTTGGTGTGTATGCCCATTGGACCCGCGTAAATCCGAAAATTATGCGAAAAATGTCGATTGTTTACATTTGTACCCCCGGAAACCCCCTCGTGTACCCACGCAAAACCTTGCGGTAGTGATTCACACTCAACACTGATTGTGTTTCACGCCAAATTTCATAGAAATGACTTTATAGCAGAGGTCAAACACCACCGGGAAAACCACCTATGCATGCCACATTTTTGAGCCAATTTGAACAAAAATTAGAGAAAAGCATGCCACCATTCCACGTAATCAGTGTAGATTTCCCAAAACCTAGCCTCCTTACGCCCAAAATTCTGAAAAATTTGGAAAAGCACACCACATTTTGAGTTTCATGACCTGTGTATTTAACCTCTGCTTTATAGGTCGTAATTCACGCGGCTCCCTACCGGAAAACCATTCTGAAGGCAGTTGCTGAGGGTCGCGAAGGAATGGATGATATTTGCATTGGACACATTGAGGTAAGCTTCTATTCCGTTTTATTTTGTGGCCGGGAAATTCTCTTATCTACCATTCTTCGGTTTCACGATTATTTTTGAGCTGCACCCACTGACTATACAAGTAAACACAATGTTTTTTCTTCTGTAATCTCAATAGTGCACTGTAAATTTATTTGCTTAAGTTCGGGGTCGTGCGTTGGCTAGATTGCTGGGCTGCCCACTAATATTACACGGTTGATTCATGCTTCATAATAATCATTTCAGGAGCACTTGGACAACTTCAAAATAAACGTGAAGACGCTGGTCGACTATTACGTGGCCAAGGGCCTGGACACGCCCATTCCTAACCCTCAGCAGTAATCTTCTCCACTATCCCCCGCCTCGTATTACCAACGTAAGCCTGTTTTCCAGAGATTTGTTTCATATTTCCATATAGTAGGTTAAAGTAGATATATATATATATATACATAAATATTTTCCACATATCTAATTTGCTTAGGACTCGATGCTCTTGACTAACATCTTTCTCGTTTTTGCCCCCATCTCATGTATGTTTGTCTCGGCGTGCTACTTGACTCGTCTGTTTCAATCTCTTTATATCGATTTCCTTTACTCGATTCTAGTCACTTCCTATCCCATGAGCTCTTATCCCATTGTTCATAGTGTGAAATCTCGATTGTGTTGTATCCCATTGTACGCGTGACCATGCTCGAATCTGCGATACCGTACCCTTTCCATCCATCCATTTCCAACCCCGTTTCTCTGGCCACTTATGCTATTTTCAAGAATCAACACAGAGTGCCACAGAGTATATGTCAAAATTGATAAATATAGTAACGATCTGAATCTTACATAGTAAAAGCATACAAGATGTTTTCTCATCGTGAACGTATCGAAATGAGAATCGAGGAGCAGAAAAGTATATTTTGATATAAGAGGCCGTTTCTCATAGAAGCATCGAACAAAGGTCAGACAGCAAAAAAGTTCGAATATGAGGAAAGCTCTGTTTCTGGGACGTTGCGCTTCGGGCGTAGCTAAATAACTATTATCTTCAAAAAATCATAACTCGCTTCCGCAGACGCTTTCAAACTTGGCACGACAGTCACTGATACTACAATGTGCAGTGTATGATTATGCTCACCTTTTTATGTGACGGTAGTTGCTAGATTAATCTCGAAAAACATCATTTTTATGCATTTTTCAACAGCACCAGATGGTTTCTCATCGAAATATAACTAACATTTCTATTCATCATTTTGAGATCACATGATGTGAGTCATTTTCGAGATATCCCTAAAAAGTTGGTAAAAAGTGCATTTTTCAATGATCAACAGCAGGCTCAAAGTTGCATATTATCACATGAGATAGTGATTATCGAGTAGAGCACCCTCTAGTGTCCCAAAAGCACCACTTTCCTCATATTCGAACATTGTTGCTGTCACCTTTGTTCAATGCTTGCTCTAACGGCCAGTGAATTCCAGTGAAATGAAATTCAGTGAATTTTCCAGAATGCCGTGGCGATTCGTTCGTAATATGCTCAACAACCCGAAAGTTATAGATGAGGTATTTCTTTGCCTATTCGATTTACCTTCAAAGTTCACCGTATCATGAGCTAATCGTAGTCCCAATTACTTGCAATTAGGGGGAGAATGGACTTCTAGCATTAAGATAAGTTACCGGTTGTTATTTAGTGGAATGATCTTTTACTCCACGCTTTCTAAATGTCCCAATCGTAAGGTAAGTTAGATAGTGGGAGTCCCAAGGGTCCACGGTGGGAGGAATGTTGAAAAGATACCTTTATTCGGCACTAGGTCGGATGAGAACCGACTGGATGAGAACCAAAAAAAGTGTTGAGCGCCGTAGTATTTTGCCAGGGTGTTCTAAACACCACAAACGGATAAAAATTATTTTTATTCGAGCCAAAGTTCTTTTTTTTCTAGATGTCCCAATCGTATCCCGTCCGATCTCTTGCCCGGTTTCTCATTCGATTCTACAAGACTGCCGAGCACAAACTGGAGCAGTCGGGAGCTCCTTCCATCCAACGGACCCATTCCCGCTTCACCAATCTCTTCAAGGAGGAATACCAAAAGGCGCTCAAGAGCAAGGACAAAAAACTACCGTAACCCTAACGTAGTCTGATTGTAGATTGATTGTTCTAGATTGACACTTGTCCTAGTCTCATGCAACGGGTGTGCTGTGTACTTGAAACCGGAAAATTATTGATTGTCTTTATCTGAAATAAATAAATAAATGTACAATATATTGCGCTATTATCACACATTTAAAGCTTCTATCCGGGGCCGTGTCTTCACACGCTTTCGAGTATATACGTGAAATTATTCAGTGACGTTCAGACTACTAATCTGTTAGCCAAGCGTGATTAAAACCATTTACACTGATATTATGATCTTCTCGATAGAAGAATACGCAAATATTAGGGAGCGGGGGGTCACAATAAATTTCAAAACGTGCATGTAACAAAATAAGAGTGGTGGAAATGAATGATGAACATCGATGGAATGAATCAGAAATTGCGCCGAGTCTTCGATCAATAATTATCACAGTATCACCAAAGTGGGGGCTTTCAGGGGGAGGGAATAGGATGCACCTTCTAACCGGATGTATTGTGAGGGTGTACTTACAGTATGCACATTGACACTAGGGGAGTGGTGTAGTTGTAAACGTCGACCGTGTGATTGTGGTGTGGGTGCGCTCGCTCGCACAATTTGAAAGAGTTGAGAGTACACAGGCAACGAATGGAGGATGGGGGTGTGGAATACAAGGGGGAGGGGGCTACCCGATGGAAGGGGGGATACGGTATGATACAGTACATCACTTTACATGGCGTCAAAGTGGAATCGATGCGATTGAGCCGCTCGCTCCACTCGATCCACCTTCTTCTCCCTGCAATCGAAACGATTCAGAAATATAATGATAATTTTTTCTGCAAATGAATACGTCAGTAACATTACATCTCAACAATAATTCCACTACTATGGTTAACCTTCCGCACTTTTCTTTACCAAACTCAAAAAAATTTGTAATAGGAATCCTCTCGAACCATGTGACGCCACTGATTTTTCTATCACTTTTATTATTTGCCTTATCAGTTGGCAACCCTCCCCCTCCCCCAACCCAATCCCCAAACCCGGCTGACCTAAAGTGCAGAATGAGCACGACGACGAGGAGGATGGTGCACGTGGAGGCCATCACGATCAGCGACGAGTAGATCAACGTGGACGGCTGTAGAATAAAGTGATGTAATCAGTATTGAGCGCGAACCGCCAACGACAAATGTTGCGGGGGTACAAGAGGGTGTTTTCCGACGTTAGAAGTGTGAAAAATCAACATTTTCTCCTAATTTTCGGGTGCACCGCGGTCAAATCGCGGGGGTACACACCAAAGTTGGACGGGTCGCTCAACACTGGTTGTAATGTTGATTGGCTTGCTTCGCGTTTCCTTTTCCAGGGAGACTTCTCGCTACGACACCACTCTGGATTCTTCCAGCCACTACCATACATTTTCGTAGCTACCGGGCCGGTAATCAGACCATACTTGATGGAATTTGCCGTCAGATCACAATATATCCACAATAAAGTCTGTTTTTAACCGTTGGACCCCTGTTATTAGTGTCAGACCACTATTTATTTTTCGTCCCGGTTGGCAATGAAAAATGTATGGCCACTACGCTGCCATAACCACAACCGTCAGGCAGGGAAGTCCCGGAACTTCTCCGATTTTTGGCCCAACCACTAGGCAGGGAATGTCCCTAATGGTTGATGCTTCGGTTTCCTGGCTGGAGCAGGTAAACTAGAGCAGGTGAATTGAGGCACCATACCGTGAGGTAGAGGCGCAGCGTCCACACGCCGTTGTTCCCCTCGTCGAACCGCGGCGGCTGCACCATCAGGCGCGCGTTGGGGACGATCTGCAATTGCATGCATCACAGATCGGCGATTACAGCTGCGTTAAGTAAATATCTAAAGAGCCTTGATTAGGACTCAAAAACAACAACTACACAACAAGAAACCAGAGAATAAAGGAGTTGTCGCAAAATATTGAGACACACAAGCCAAAGTGCTTCCAATTTATGTTAGGAATATCTAGAGTTTATTGCCTCACCTGTTTCTGCTCGTGATATCGCAGTCTGTCGATGGTGCTCGCGAAATCGAACACCCCCACAAGCGCCTCTCCCTACTCTTTCTAACCCGGTGGCTTTAGCGCGCACACTCTCCGTAACAGGGCAGAATTCCCTCACCTGTTTCTGCTCGTGATATCTCAGTCTGTCGATGGTGCTCGCGAACGGCACGCCAATCTCCGCGCGGTCGATGAAGTTCGGACTGCGGCCCAGACCGAAGAGCGTGAACGGAGGAGACAGACCCGCCTGCGAGAGTACGGTTTCGTAAGGGATCATGCCACTCCTATGATATTCTTCATCAGCGCTAAAAGCGACTCGTGATAAATTTTGATTCAATCTGCTTATCCGAATAGATGATTTGACAATCAATTCTCCCACCACTCGATACCGTACTCCCCCTCCTTCCCACCGTACCTTGTGACTATTGCCCGGCATCTGGCACTCGATGGCCTTCCTCTTCTCGCCGATGCCCGTCGTCTCCATCTCGTACGTCACGCACACACCGCCCCACACGACGCCTGCCGATTTTAATTAATTAAAAATAATTTAATTTAATTTCAATTATTTAAATTTTAAAAAAATTGAAAAGCGACAGAGGGAGAAGCGGGCGAGTGTTCTACCGGAGAAAATAAGAAATAAAACTGGATAAGACCTACTAGAAAATACGCGCTTTGATTGGTTTGATTTGGGTTGATTTTCCAGCTCTTTGTCTAAATTTTAATGATTAAAAAATGTCCGGAAACAAAATAAAAATAGCTTTCTTGCATTAAACTTTGTAAACAACCAGATTCAAATTTATTTCAACTGCGAGGCCACACTCATCTTGCCCGATCTTTATATCATTGTCCTTGGGCACCAAATAGCTCAGATTTGTTATCAGAATTCTAACATAACTTGACATATAGCTTGACCATTTTTAGGAGTAAATAACCCGTTTCATCTGCGTTTCAACCGTGACTCACCCTGTCCGTTCTTGATGTCCTGGTCCCTGGGCAGTGGGGTGAACGTTTGCACCTTGAGGAACGTCACGTCGCCCTGCTCCCGAGGCTGCGAATTGACGATTAATTTAATTTAACTTGCATAAAATTTAATTATTAAATTTGTATCACCATTTCATTGAGTTACTAATTTCACAGACCAAATCATTACTAGAGAGGTAGTAGAGAGGAATACCAAAATCATCAATTCAACAGGTATCAGTTGCACACATCGTACGCTTGCTTTTTTCATTGGTCAGTTACACTAACTTTCCTCCACATTACATCGACCAGCTACCATATCCTCCGCTTACACAACTGCCGTAGCTCCCATGGCTACCGTACCTCTCTGATGCACTGCACTACCGTAAACCCTCCTTATATTCGACAGGTCACCGTAACCCAACCCCCTACCCCTACCGTACCTCACTAATGCACATGCTCCATTGCCAGTCGTCTCCGTCGCGCAGCTTCCACTGCACGAGCACGTCCAGGTAGCCGTCCTCGGCAAAGTCGAAGAAGGAGGACGATTGGATCTGGGAAAAACAATAACAATAACAACAACAACAATAAAAGATGAAGTAATTGAGAGTGTCGCTTATGGAATAGAAAGCGACAGAGGGAGAGGTCAGCGATAGTAGTTCTGCCGAATGATCAAGCGTAAAGAAAAAAAGGAAACAAACGAACAAAATAATCGGCTGGGTTGGGTTTGGTTTCATTTGCACTCGTATTGAATGAATGAATAGAGCAATAATAGAGAGCGGATTTCGCAAACGATAATTCACTCATATTGCTGATAAGTTCTATCTGCAGACACGTATTAGAAAGCAAATAAAATCAATAAAAATACGAAAACATTACCATTCCGAGCGCGAGTCCAGGCATAATCATCATTCCGGAGGGCTTCTCGAATCTTCTGAAAAAAAAACAACAACAAACTAATTAGCATTGACACAATTCCGATTTAAATTTCACTTAATTCTCAATACAATCAGTTTGCGATAGTCACTTCGCGTCAGTAACCGTACCTCTTGTTCGAGTCGGTCGAAGCCCGGTTCTCGATCACGGCTGCGTAGTTGTTCGGCCCGTTGACCGTGCCGATCGTCACCAGCATGTCCGGGTAGCCTGCAGATGAGGGTGGTGAGGTTCATACATGAAAAAGCTAGTCGAAAACTACCTGGAATTTGAAAACATACCCCGCTTTCGAGACATCCGTTAACAAGGCTTGTAATCTACGATTCGCAAACACACCCGGCATTCATAAAAAAAGTCGGTTTCTCAGGTCTTTTTCATAAACATACTCGGCATTCGAAAGATTTTGGCACCTAACTTTTTCATGCATGGTGAGGTTGTGGGATTGTGCCATCATTGCGACGGTAGAGCACGAGCAAAGCGCATTTATGTAATCTTTCTACACCCGTGTTATTTATTTATTTTTCTCTAGAAAAAAAGAAACTGAAGAAATTGCTCAAACACGTCGCTCAGGATGTAGTAGCGCTGTCAAAGCACCAAATCTCCTGCCCAGTCGTTCCCGAGAAATGCCTATTCGCGTCTCGTGCGCACAATTTGGATAATTCCACAAATATATAAAAAAATAAAATAAAATTGTGCTACCAGTAACGGAGTAGGCTCACGCTACGTGATACGTCATCGGGAAGGCGAAAATAAGTTTCAATTATTGTCAAAAAATCAATCGTTCTCACCATCCAGATTCGCGTCTCCGGCCTTCATCCTCACCAGCGTGTCCTCCTCGGCCACGATCACGTTGCCTGGCTGGAGTCGAAGAAGTTTTTTTAGTCAGTTATCAATCCGCCAAACGGCCTACCGTACTCCAATAAATACTAATCATATCTTAAACTAGGGTTGGCTAAACGGTAACGGGGTTAACGGACCGCTACGAGGGAGGGAGAGGGTAGCGGTCCGCTACCCCCCGCTACCCCACGCTACGTTTCGGGAAGGGAGGAAAGCGCGAAGCTCCGCCCCCTCTCTCTCCTCTCCGCCTGCCTTACCTAACCCGTCTAGACTAGTGCGCGCGCTTTATTGAAGACTAAGTGGAAAAGGTCCCTTCCCCGAAACGTAGCGGGGGGTAGCGGACCGCTACCCTCTCCCTCCCTCGTAGCGGTCCGTTACCCTCTCCCTCTATCGTAGCGGACCGTCACCCCCGAAATGCCAACCCTATCTTAAACAATCACCAATCCTGCTAGCAATTACCGTTAGACACTCATCGATCTACCGTACCTGTAGGTGCCCCACAGCACTATTCTGCATACAGACTGTGAATTACAGTATACCCAAGGCCGCTCAATTATCGATCGATAAACTACCGTACCCCCAATTCGATGGTGATCGCCTCCCAGTCGGCCCACTTCTCCTTGTTGCTCTCCCACTGCGTCGACCGCAGACTGTCCAGGGTGGTGCAGCTGCAAGAATAGGGATACGGTAAGGTACGGTATTGATTGAGTACGGTTGCGATTGATAAGGAATCTGTACGCGAGCACAGACAATACATAATGTGCGCACGAATTGATTTTGGAATAGTATTTAAACAGAAGTGTAATGGCTATTTGCTTGCTAAAAATTGACTAGCGCGTCTTGTGCTACATCCGTTTGATATTGGTATGTTGCTGAATGCGAGACCAATGCATCCGGGTATCCCACAAAATAAGTTACAAATTACGAACGAATAAGTGGCATGGCTCATTCTCGCTACATCAAGCTCATGTAAGCCCTCCCCACCACAGTTTTCAATTAACTTCACCCGGAGAAGGAATTAAACTAATTTAATTTGCTCTGTGTTTTCTGCGTTTTTGTTGATCGCGTTTAATTATTTTTTATATTTTAGATAACAATTTAAAAAAACCCACGTCGCGTCCTTGCACATGGGTACGACAAAGTTCATCTGCTGGTCCATGTCGATGTCGGAGAGGAGAGGGGCGAGTGAGTGCGCGAAAAATCTGGAAATAATGATAATAACAAACATGAATCGTAATGGTATCCCAGAAAATAAATCAAACGAATTGTGGGCTCGACATTTTCTGTTTCAGGAAGCTATCATAAGTGAAGTCTCAACAATTGTTTCAATTACTGGATGAAAGATTTCACAAAATCACAAACAACCATTGATCTGCGCGGTTCCTAGCTCCTAACCATACCCACTATCATTCAATAACCCATAAAAGGAATATACTCACCCGACTTTCGGCGGTGGTGTACCCAAACTCCGCCCCCTCCCACCGCCCTCTCTATCCCGGCGCGTCTAGAGCACCCTCTCTAAAGGTATATACTCACCCGTCTTTGGGATGTGGTGGCAGCTGCTTCTCCGGCCGTGCGACCCAGCTCCACTCGCGACCGTCGTGGCTGCGCGACCACACCTGCCATATTAAACTAAATAATTAATTTTTTTCGATCACATTTTCACCACCACCTTACTGTCTCAAGCACTTCATATCCCCGCACGTATCAAGTACTTTCGATATATCTTCAGCAGCCGTACGTCACCGATAAAACGATAATAACAACCAAAATACCCCGCTCACCTCCGGCCGCATGCCCCCGCCGCTTTCCAGTTTCATCATCACTAGTTCCGCGTATCGATCGCCGTCCACGTCGCCGAACAGCATCGGCATCAGCGGGTGCAGCTCGCCCGTGAAATTGGCGAAGAGCGACTCGCACGGCTGCAAAAATGATGCTGATTTCAGATATAATGAAGTCTTTGAAACGTGAATGAACCAACATCAACGCAGTTGGGAGAGCTTCAATTGTTGGATATTGGCTATACGTTTAGCCGAGCGAGTCCTCCGCCTCTCTCTAACCCGTGTTGACTAGAGTGCACGCTATGCTCACCAGGGTAAGCGTGGGCACTCCGGGCAGCGCCTCCTTGTCGACGCCCTTCAGGCAGAGGAGGTTCGAGCCGTCCGCCTGCATGCCGATCACGTCGTGAATCCCGTCGCCATTGACGTCGATCAACTTTAAAAAAACAACAACAGAATTTGCTAATAAGAATAGTGAAAAAATACCCAACGCGTTCTAATTTTTTTTTGTTTCTAACAACGTTTAAAAACACTTGACTTTTCACATGTTCTATTATAAACGCAGCAGAGATTAAAATCATTGCAAAAAGTTTATTGTAAGAAATAAGGTGCTAGGGATTTAGGAAACAATTTACTGGAAACGTGCTCAAGCATAGAGTCATCAAACTGAGACCTACAACAGTAAATTGGCCAACAAACTAACGGCGATTTGATGCTTGGCTGTTTGAGCCACGGCGGCCTCTTCCTCCACCCATTTCCACGCGTAATCCTTCTCGTATTTGCCGTCCCTGTAGGAGGTGAAGTATCTGAAATTAGAATTTGTTAGAATTGATTTACAGTTTATTCAGCTATAGACGCAGCGGACAAAAACCTCTTACAAATACACGTTTGTTTGCGCGTAATTTTGAGCAAAAACAGGGCTCGAATACATAGGTTCTCGAACCCTTGGAGAACCAAGAAGGTGCCTTGCTTTTCACACCGGCATCCAGAACAGTCAAAATGAGGGTTGGATTTGTAAACGATAATGTGAAAATGTTTGTGGCACAGTAATCGACCCTGAGTAAAATTCTAGAACACGTTGTTGATTTCCGCTCATTACGCCAGAGAAAAGTGTTCAGGTGTAGAGTATTTTACGCAACAGGAAGCGACGACGATCCCAGTTCTTACTCCTCGCCTAACCCGTCGCTCCTAGCGCACGCCCACCAACCTCAGATGCCACGGGCCCTTGCCCTTGATCGACCGCAAACTTGCGACGATGTCCGGGTAGCCGTCACCGTTGATGTCGCCCACGGAGCACGCAACCTGACAATGCGAGATATGAGACCTCCGTAGCATGCACATCATTCACTACAAGCTCAAATCGCTTGTTGCCCGACCCAAATAAAAGAGTCTATGAAAAGGTCCAATTACAAAAAAAAATTTGGTGAAATAGAAACTACAGATATACACATAAGCGTGTCGTTCACGGTATTGTTATGTCTTCATCAATTGAAGTATCTATTTCACCGATATTTTTGAAATTTAATAAGATAATTTCAAAAGAACTGACCTCCGCGTACTCTCCCACGTCGACGGACAACTTTACGCTCTCCTTGGACTCCTCGGACAAGTCTTTCGGGCCCTGCAAGGAAACGTTCACTCGCTTACAAGGGAAGGGATCTACCAGTACGCAGATCTACCGAGTAAATTCGTTGTTGCCAGTTGAAAGGTACCCCATATGGAAGTCCAAAACCGCAACCAATGTCTAGTTTTACGCTTCAATGGGTTAAGAAACCTATCGACCATCTTCTTAGATTTAATTTTCAAGCAAAAAATATTCCAAAGCTGAAAAAAGCACAAACAATCAATGTATCACCGCGTTTCGCACACCACTGTTCTAGCATGATCACCCCCCCCCTTTAAGCACATATATCACAATTCGAACCTGGAACAGCACGACCAGCTTCCCCGCGTGGTAGTGCACCCGACCGTACTAGTATTCTTGCACCGCCTCCTCTAATCCTACCCTATTCCGTATTATAATCATTGCCTGGAACAGCACGACCAGCTTCCCCGCGTGGTAGTGCACCACATTCTCATTTTACCACCCTTGCCCCGCCCCCCTCCCCTACCATAATAACCTATCATTACCTGGAACAGCACGACCAGCTTCCCTGCGTGGTAGTGCACGACGTCCGTGTATCTGTCGTTGTTGAAGTCGGCGTACGCGCACACGGCGCCCGTCTTCTCCGTGATATTGCGTCGATTCAGCATCTGCCAAGGCTAAAACCATTTTTGACGGATCATATTCCGGACCACTATTTTTGTGTCGTGATAGGTACACTAACAATTTGTCACTAGCAAACAAGTTTAAAATAAGCAAATATGAAACGTATTAGGAAGTATTAGGAAACGCAAAAAAAACCGTTCGTGGTCTGTCTTTTCGTTTCACATTCATCTCAAAGTCGTCATTCGCTGCGGCGACACAATCCTCCCCACATAAATCTCCAAATACTAAATAAAAATCAATAAATGGACCACCCACATCGACTTCGTCCAGCAGGGACGCACGCGCTACCGTAGCCAGCAGCGCGCACACGCCTATCAACCACCGCACGATCATCGCATGCGATCGGACCTGCAATCGATAATCTACCGTATCCTTAAACTCATCCTCATTGCCAATCGACAACTGACTTATTTTACGTCCTTCAGTAACCTTGCACAGATATTGTCACCGTCTCGGACGGATACTCAACTCATCATAGGATCAAGCAAAAAACGGAATTATTTATCATATAACTGCTCAACAAGAAACAAGAGTGTGCCTAGTGCGATAACAAACATGCGGAGGAAACAATTGCGAAAACAGTCCTAACACGGGGTGAAAAATCTACTCGACACTGCTAATCAGATCTCAGATTCTCTCAAATACACTTACTATCTCGTCAATCAACCGGCGAAATCAAAGATCAGTGGGGCGAGATAGCATGAGAAACGGAGAGAGTCAGACTCTCCGGGACACACCTACTATCTCACTCGTCACTCATGAGTAAAGATCAAAGATCAAAGGGGCGAGATAGCGTGGGGAATGGAGAGAGTCAGGGGGGGGGGGAGCAAACCCGGCTATCCTAGAGCGACTTGGCGAACCGGGCCTTGATCGTGGGCAGCTGTTTCACGTGGTCGTCCGCGCACACCGCCACCATCTACAAATTACATTATTTTAGACGATTTAAATTAATAGGTTTTATTTTTCTCACAAATCGAGATGAAATTACTGATAAGCAACAGGTGGTAATTTGGAATGCGCGTGAAATCTAGAGCACCCGGGGTACTTCACTGGGAGAAACCTGCACAGATTCGGCAAAGGCACCCTGACTTCTCACGGTTTCACGTGCGTGCCTAAATAACGCCAAGCTACTGCGAAACAATAAATCGGGGAAGTGCTGTGAAAAAACCGATACATTCAATATCCAAATAATCTAAATTGAAACAACAACAACATCATTAAAAACAACAACAACAACACACCTTCTCCAGTCTGCTCGTGAATGCGGCCGTCTGGTCGGGCGTGTAGCTGTTCTGGTTCGGGCCGAACTCGCTCACCAGCTTGTCGTACGCGACCATCGCGCAGCGCGACAGCGAACTCTGCAATATTTTTCAATTTAATCAATTTAAAATGGTAATAATAATAAAAAATGGTATAGTCGCCAAGTTGCGGCTTCCATTTAATCACGCAGCTGCGCATCGAACTTTGTGATTCACGGTTGTTTCAAATCTAATCCAAAGATGAGCGACATCATTTAATTGCAATGAGTCCGGCTTACCTCGTGAATATAAAGCCAAACATAATATTATAAAATCAATACAAGCAAATTAAAATAATTTCGATAATCCCCCACCTGCAATTAAAAAAAAAATATCCCTACTTTCCATTCGCACCCCCCCCCCCCCCCCCGATTATTTAATAACTAAAAAATAGTGCAACATTAATTTCAAAATCCCTGAACGTGCTCCTATCAATCAATTAATCTTCTAACCTGGAGTTGCTCCAGCTCTCCCTCGAGCACTCGCTGCGCCTTGCGCATCGGCTCGTTGCACTTCTCGATGCACTGCTCCACACTCTCGCGAGGACCCTTCTGAATATTAAACATTTAATATATAAAAAAATAGCATGACCTGTTCTATAATTGGGACGTGATTCGAGCCGAATCTTTCGTGTTTCATGCTATTGATATTAATCCATGCCGATAGTAAACACAATAACCAGTGAATAATCGCGCAAACATTTACGATTCCTTGTGAAACTCGAGGTAAATGATAGAATTTAATCAGTATACAAACTCTGGCGCATAAGTGAATTGAATCGCCCGCACAACACCAGAACTAATCATGATACACGACCGGGGCAAATCGATTGCGAAAGGTGATTCAACTACACTCGCATAGGCATTGCGATTGAATTCCAAGCGATAAATCACTTCCTTTTCAACTACCATTGAGAACGTTGCGAGCAGACTCGTTTAATTGAGTTGAAATCAGCATTAGGATATCGAATAAGTGTGCAAACGCATCTCATACATCGCTGTGGGCCAAATATTGATAATTTATAGACACACATACCTGTGCCAAGTATGTACTTGGAATTTTTGCTGCCTATAATAACGGGGATACGCAAATAATTTGAATTTTGTTCAACGGGTAGCCGACCTATTACTCTCAAAAACCGTCATATTTCGCATAGAACACGCAGAAAATTCAAAATTTTTTTACTGGGAGCCGACTTTTTTCTATTATCAGAAACTTTTTAACGGGTTGCCGCGTACTTAAGTACATGAAGTACGCAGGTGTGTAGACACAACACTGACTCTGTCATCGCAGCACTTGGCGGAGCAGTTGAACATCTTCTTCTGCATCTCCCGCAAGTAGCCCTTGTCCACCTAAATCAATCGTGGATTTAGAAAGACTGGTCATTTTTGGCACGATTCGAGCCGATATTTTCGTGTTTCAAGCACGGCACTGCTTTACAAGACGGGGCCAGTCCAAAAGGGCAAAAGTTGGGGCTTCACTTATTCTAAAAATCGTAATATTTTAGTGGATCTACTAAATAGTTAGTCGTTTTTAGTCCATTGGAATTGATTTTATACATTGTAAGACGTCTGAGAAATCGATAATTCATGAATCAACGATTGAGGAAGCTTACTATGATGTCTTCACTGTTCTTTCACTGGTACAAACACAAAATAGCGATTATAGCGCTGCCCTGCTTACCCGAGAAGGTAATGAAAAAAGAAGGTATTACTCACCTCAAGTAGCATCGAGTCGACAGCCGACTTGACACGCTGCTGGGTCGCCTCCATCTCGGACATGGCTGACATATTTCGAGGTTTACAATAAATTTATCGTTTTCCCAGCCCTGAATTATAACAGAGCAACGAGAAAAGTGAGTGAAAAAGCTACTGGAACAAGAACGGGATCGGAAGTAGACGAAATACTTGAATTCTAGGGCAACAATCGATCTAGTGGCAATAAAATAGCGAACGCCGAACAAGGTTGGTTGATATTCCAGCCAAAACAGCTTATCAAAGCGACGGGAGCGGGCAAAGACATGAAATAAAACACGTGAAAGCAAAGAGGTGAAATCGCGCGCACCGGATGAGTCAGCGGCTCCTCTCCCGCGCCAATCACTTCTGTTGTTGGCGCGGGCAGATAACATACCGTAATCTACCGTTTCTTGTTAATTTTTCACTAAAATTTGGATTTATTGTAACTAAACAAGCTATCGCATCTGATTAGAAAAGAAAATAATCAATTTAATCAAATCAATCACCTCAATCAACGTAATCGACCAGCCAGAAGTGATTGCATCTTCAGAAATGCCGAAAAGGAGTCGGAGCATGTTTCGACTGGGGGTGAAGAATGAATGCCAGCTCATGCGCATGAGTTGTTCCATTGTTTTGCGCCCTTGTCCACTATCCTTCTCGTCTTTCCTTTTCTGAATGGACATTATTGCTAGCCACACCACTTGAGACAGTGCCCAACACTCTCGAGTGCCCCCCTCGCGTCTCTCGGGTAACCATCCAGTACTAGTTCCATTAGAAATTGGGCCTGAATTGACGAGGGTAGAGAGACAGAGAAAGAAGAAGGGGGCGGAGCCCAGAATCGATGCCTCTGCGAAGGAAAGGGGAAGGGGGATAGTCTGCTCGCACGCTCGCCCAACCATGGGCGATAAGGCTATCCTAACCGAGGTTCTGGAAGCCTCCCATCTCACTGACACCTACGGCGACCTCACCGCCAAGGGAATCATCAAAGAGTACGTCATCTTTGCTTTGTTTACTCACTGCTTGTTTGTTACTTTCGCCTCCTTGTTTGCACGCTGCTCTTCTCATTTCTCGAATCGATTTCCCCGCATTTTTCCCGTAAAAGTGGATAATCGGCTGAAATAGAGATGCGCTAGAGGGACTAGCGGTGTTCATTTCATGCTCGAGATAGTGAATAGCCAAAAGAAGAAAGCCATTCCAGATTGCGAAATGTGCATAGTGAGGAGCCAAGTGTGCGCTACTCCAATCTGGAGGACGGTGGAGGCCCGATGGACACCTCCTCAACGGTTACAACGCCAGGAGGAACGGAAAGGGTAACCTCTACACTTTTTTTGCTCTCGGGATCACCCCCAGAAGCTGCCCAAAAACTGTTTGATCTCTGACACAGAGCGAGTCTGGTCGGAAGCACAAGCGCACCTTGAGATATGGGATGAAATCCGAATTGGGGAGGGAATGGAGAGCCCTTATAGGCAGGGCGCGCGCTAGCCGCGACGGGTTAGAAAATGGGCGAGAGAGCACACACAATCGAGAGAACGGATCTCGTAATTCTGCGCGCGCTTCTGAATGCCGGTTCTTCTTGAGTGATTTATGCGCTGGAATAATTATAATCTTTCCGTTCCCATCTTTCCATTCCGACTGACTGAAAATGGATAGATTCAGCAGTGAAATGGAGAAATTGATGGGTTTCTTCATTTTCTTCAGTCTCTCCTTTGGTTAGACAGAGCGAAATACTACGGAAAAAAAAGAAAAAAATCGGACGATAAATCGGGAAAATTGATGGTCCTTGTCAGACAGCGCGAGAGAGTGCGGGAAATGGAGAGAATCGTGACTAGACTCTAGTCTCGAGTTGAGACCGGGGCCGTAAATCAGATGCAATGGGTGCTCATTTCAGCGGAAAACGTACACCGTCGATGACGCCGTCGAAACGCTCGGATTCGGCCGGTTTCAGCTCAAATTGAGCGTCCTGGCAGGCCTGGCGTGGGTAAGACTCTAAGACTTTCTACCGAGACTTAAGACTAAGGATAGCACTAAGGTCGGCTGATAGATTGCTACATTTCGGCATAATCCAGTGCAAAATTAGTGCCGGAGTGCTCCATTTTGAGTCATTTCCTCCTGAATTCCGGCCTCATTAGCATCATAATTGGACCAATTCCTCTCGACTATTCCGCCTTTTCCGCGTGAATTCTCGAGTGCGTGAATTATCCATGACTCACGCTGACTGCCAAACAGAAAGTCGGGTCACTGATCAAACTCAAGGATCTTCCAAAACGGTTGTTTACTCAAACATCTGATGCCTACAAACTATAGAGATCAAAGATCAGATTACATAGATCAAAGATCAGATTACAGAGATCAAAGATCAGACTACAAACTACAGAGATCAAAGATCAAACTACACAGATGGCGGACGCGATGGAGATGATGCTGCTCTCGCTGCTCACGCCCGCGCTCATCTGCGAGTGGGGCATCACGTCGTTCGAGCAGGTAATCAAACTACAAAGATCAAAGATCAAAGATCAAACTTCAAACAACAAAGATCAAAGATCAAACTACACAGGCGCTCGTGACGACGTGCGTCTTCTGCGGCATGATGCTGTCGTCGACGTTCTGGGGCCGCGTCTGCGACCGAATCGGCCGCAAATGGGTCAGTGAGATACCGTATCCTACAGTAATCTACCCCTAACCTTGCCGTAACCTTACCGTATCCTACCGTGTCCTACAGTATCCTACCCCTAACCTTACCGTTACGACTTACGACCAAATGTGATAGCGAGACACTGTATCCTACCGTAACCTTACCGTGACCTTACCGTAACCCTTCTGACCTACCGTAACCCCACCGTACTCCGCTGCAGGGTCTGATGTTCTCGGCCCTGATGGCGTGCGTGTGCGGCGTGTTCTCCGGTCTGGCCGGCTCCTTCTACTTCTTCCTCTTCGTGCGGGGGCTGGTGGGATTCGGAATCGGCGGCGTCCCGCAATCGTGAGTGCTCCACACACCACACCACCGTGTACCTACAGTATCCCCCACTGAGCTCACCGTAGCGTATCATCATTTCGAGGGCTTAAAAAGCGAGGCAAAGCAATGATCTCAATCTAAAAGAAGAGTGAAAGAAGAAAAAGAGGCATCAAAATTAGCAAAAAGTGCCAGGTCGAGTGATGTCTGGGGGAAGGGTTGGGGTTGCCCCCGGGGTGCCGCCGAAGCGACGGTTTTGCCACCGAAGTGACGGGCGGAGCAGCCGAGGCTACTCCAAATAATTGAATTGATAACCCTCAAACGCCGGACCTTGGCGACTCCTCTGATTGCTTAATGTTAGGTATATAAGTACCCTGAGATAAACGTGCATGCTAGTCACCCCGGGTTGGAAACTGGGGGGGGGGGGGGAGAAAAGGGAGCGGGAGTGTTGGGAAAGTAGCTGACTCACGGGCGGTTCAATGGTTGAATGAGCAGGGAGAGTCGATTACTAATACTTGCGAAATTCGTCCTAGTCTCGAGTTGGAACATAGATACCATGTAGGAGATCAAACTAGAACCTACAACAATGAATATTCAGACTACAAAGATCAAAAATCAAAGATCACTGATCAGGATCACGCTCTATTCCGAGTTTCTGCCCACAGCCCAGCGGGCCAAGTGTGTCGTGCTCATCGAGTCGTTCTGGGCCATCGGAGCCGTGCTCGAGGTTTGATCTTTGATCTCTTCTTTATTCATTGCAAAGCTTGATCTGAACTGTGTCCAATCTCATCTATGATCTTTTATCTTTCCTTTCTCCAATCTGAACTTTGATCTCTTCATTCTCCAACCTGATCTTTGATCTCTCAGGCCCTACTCGCCTTCTTCGTGATGAACACGTGGGGATGGCGAGCCCTCGTAATTCTGTCGTCCCTGCCGCTCGGAATATTCGCCATGTGCTCATGGGTGGGATATTTTATTTATCTTATTGGGCTGTCAAAATATCCTGAGACAGTCACTTCATTCTAGTGCCTTTAATTGAAAGTTCAACGCTTTTGTTTGGTCAGTGAAATTCGTGGAAAACGCTTTTGATATCGCAAAAACGATTAGCGAGCTTCACGGGTGACGATTTTTGCTCCCGGGACAACCCCGGAAGCTTCCCAAAAACTATTTCATCTCTGACACAGAACGAGTCTGGTCGGAAGCACAAGCGTACCTTGAGATATGGGATGAAATCCAAATTTGTGGCGGAAAGGGGAGCTCTCGTAGGCAGGGCGCGTGCTAGCCGCGACGGGTTAGAAAGAAGTCGAGCTCTGGTAAAAGTTTCCTAGTAGGATCACAGTTGACTTCCTAGTGGGTATCTTGCAGGTTTCCTAGTAGGAAGTCAACTATGTTCCTGCTAGGAAAGTGGCCTCTGCAACTGTGATCCTAGTAGGAATCTCAAAACGGGGAGATACGGTATTATTGATTGCTATTGTACGAGTTAGCCTCATACCGTAACTAAACCACACATGGAACGTCCATGTACGGTAGTCACATCCAAAAGGCAATCCCTAGCGGGATAGCAGTAGACGGCAGCCCAGTTCGAGCGCCGTCCGAGGGGAGTAAAAAAATAGGCCCTTATAGGCTAGGCATGTGCTAGACGCGACGGGTAGGAAAAAGGCTGTTCTCTTGTGATCCTGGTAGGAAATCCAACTGTGATCCTACTAGGATCCTGCTACTGTGTTCCTGCTAGGATTTAGCTGTGAAACTACTAGGAAGAGGCCTGAGGGGGCCTCCCAACTGTGATCCTACTAGGAAACTTTTACCAGAGAGGGAGCGTGCGAGGAGTGGAGAGCTACAGACTCAAGCATGTACTTTCAGTGGCTGCCCGAGTCGGCGCGATTCCACATGTCCAAGGGCGAGGACGGAAAAGCGCTGGAGACCCTAATGAAGGTAATATTACTATAATTGGACTAATTAGCCTAATTAGAGTCGAAATTCGGAGAATTGGCCAAATTCTCTCTACGTTTCTTGCTACACTCATGCATTATTGATGACGAAGGATGAATGCCGGCTTTCAATTCGCTCTTCAAGTGCAGAAATTCAAAGATCCTTTGAGCCAGGGGATGGCCGATGGATGTAAAGATCATAAATCAAAGACCAAAGACCAAAGATCAAAGATCATCGTTCAGGTGGCGAAAGAGAACGGCAAGCAACTGCCACCCGGCGATCTCGTTGCTTCCGAGGCCGAGAGGGTGAGTTTCTCTGCCTACCGTAATCCTACCGTATCCTGAATACCGTATCCTCCTCTGAATAGGGAATGGTAAACAGAAACGGAAACGAATCCGAAAACGGACTTTTGGAGTGTGTAGAGACTGGTGTGGGATAGCAGAATCCGTTTTCAAAAGTTGCTATAATGACCAACCAACCACCGAAAATCGATAATCACTAAATGAGCGCTCACCACCTAGGCCTGTTCCCCAAGGTAGCCTACGAGAATAGATGCCGCCCTCCCATCACCTCCGTGGCTCAACAGGTAGTGGGTTGCACTAGCGATCATGCTTTTGTGGGTTCGATTCCCCGCACTCGCAATTTTTTTGCCACTTTTTTCTCGTCGTAAAAAAAATCATCTACTTTCATTCTGCTATATTTCCCATGGATACAAATTTCATTGCAGTGTGTGAGCATTTCACTCATCAAAAACATAACGCATATCATTACTCCTTAATAAAGGAGAGATGTCTCCTTATGCGTGTTTGCGTGTTTGTCCACTATTGCGAAAGTCACGTAAACAGGTCTAGACGCGTTTCGAAACTGTAAACAAGTCGTGACGTCACGAAATTGTAAACAAGTCGAAAGGTCACGAAACTGTAAACACGTCGAAACATGTCGCGCGCGCTTTCGCAATTGTGATCAGCGGTCCTTGCCAGTCGATAAGACCCCGCCGAAGGCGGGGGCGAAATCGGCTGGTCTTATGATAATATGATGTTAAATTTGTTTAAAATGAAAAATAAAAAATGTTGAATCGGACCTGCAAGGGCATTAGGATCCAGTACGAACATCGCTGAATGAAAGTAGATGGTTTTTACGACGAGAAAAAAGTGTCAAAAAAGATTGAAAGTGCGGGGAATCGAACCCACTGAAGCATGATCGCTAGTGCAACCCACTACCTGTTGAGCCACGGAGGTGATGGTAGGGGGGCATCTATTCTCGTAGGCTACCTTGGGGAACAGGCCGATGTGGTGAGCGCTCATTTAGTGATTATCGATTTTCGGTGGTTGGTTGGTCATTATAGCAACTTTTGAAAACGGATTCTGCTATCCCACACCAGTCTCTACACACTCCAAAAGTCCGTTTTCGGATTCGTTTCCGTTTCTGTTTACCATTCCCTATTGAAGGAAGGGCCTACCATAATTACCGTACTCCAGGCACACGCAGCCAAAGGCGGAACGACCATTTTCTCCCTTCTATCGCCCGATATCCGCACAACGACTCTGCTCGTCTGGCTGATCTGGTTGGTATCCAAAATGATTATCGATTTTTTAACCGTATCGTAACCCTACCGTATCCTTACCGTAGCTCAACGACTCTGCTTATTTGGCTGATATGGTAGGTCTCCACAAATATTATCGATTTTTGAATTCTACCGTAACCCAAAATTCGCTATCGCTTGAGCAGGATGCATCCTAGGATTCACCTTTTCGTCCAAGAATAAAATCACTGCTCGATCGCTCAGGATGGTGAACGCCTTCTCGTACTACGGTATGGTGCTGTACACGACGGTGCTGTTTCGCTCGCACGACGAGTGCCACGGCGGGCTGTTCTCGAATGCGACGTCGTCCGAAACGTGCGTGCCGCTCACCCGTGGCGACTACTTTGACCTGCTCATGTCGTCGCTCGCCGAGTTCCCAGGTACCGTAACCTTACCGTAGCCTTACCTTAAACTTAAACTTAACACTACCGTAACTCAAGCGAACGCTAGTCCTACCGTAATCCTTCCATAACCTACCGTAGTACCTACACAATTGATCTAGAGATAATACTATCCTTCCAACGTATCCCTGCTGCGCTACCGTAATCTACCCTAATCTTTACCTATCTTAACCCTACCGTAACTCAAGCAGAAGCTAGTACCGTAATCTACCGTAATCCAGGCCTGATAATCACGGCGCTGATCATCGAATGGATCGGCCGCAAGAAAACCATGGCCGTGGAGTTTGCTGTGTTCGGCGTCGCCACCTACCTACTGTACTTCTGCCTCTCCAGGTATACTGTAGCCCTCATTAACCTACCGTAATCTACGGTATCCCACTTCCTACAGCATCATATGTCTTCCTACAGCATCTAGTTCTGGGTCTTCCAAACTGATTCCTGAATCAGGCCTACCGTAACCAGGGTCCTATCGTATCCGTTCAGAAACACCGTAATCGGCCTCATCTTCATCGGACGAGCCTTCATCTCGGGCGCATTCCAGTGCGCCTATGTTTACACTCCCGAAGTGAGCTCAAAGATAAAAGATCAAACTACAGAGATCAAAGATCAAACTACAGAGATCAAAGACCAGCCCCCTTCCAGGTCTACCCCACGACACTGCGAGCCAGCGGCCTCGGCGCGGCCTCGGGCATGGCGCGCATCGGCGCCATTATAACGCCCTTTGTGGCCCAGGTTTGTAGTTTGATCTTTGATCTTTGATCTCTGATGATCTTTGATCTTTGCAGGTGGCAGCGACGTCGAACCTCTCGTACCCGGTGGGCATCTACGGTACGGCGGCGCTGATCGGCCTCATCTCCGCCCTGTCGCTGCCCATTGAGACCAAGGGTCGACAGATGCAGGTCAGAGATCAAAGATCAAAGATCAAAGATCAGATCTACTTCCAGGAGCACTGAGCCCCCGTCGCATCAACACTAGACGCAAATCGTAGCAACACAAGACGCATATGATCTCATCCTTTCCTGTGACAACTTGACCTCACCAATATCGCTGTCCCTCTTCACTTTCCATTAGACTTCGGAATTCTGGCGATTGATCTTTGATCTCTCAAAAACTCGAATTTCGAACTCAGTCTATCTAGTCCTGAAAGTAGGCACTGTTCTGTACATTTCCTTCTCTATAAATCGCTGTCACGCAGTTCGGTCCCTTTTGGAACGCAGTACGGCACGTTTCGGAACGAGTGACGTGCCTTTTCGGCACGTGAGTTCCGAAAGGAGACCAAAGGGACGGACCGATCCGGCACGGGAGTGCCATTCCGTCCCGCACCCCTTCGCATTTTTTCCGGTGCGGCACTTTTCGGCACGCAGTGCCACGGAATCTGCTTTAAAGTGTTTTCTTTGGTTCGGATTGGTCGAAATATCGCACCAATAATGAACAAACCGTTTGTTTATCGCATTCTTCAACTTATTATTGTGTGTTCTTCATATCTGAATGTGTTGTGATGTTACGTGGATGTAGTTGCGGCTTATCATTACGGCACCATCCCTACTGCATCACAAAAGGTTCGTAATTATTCAATTGCGAAGTGTATTTTGCTTGCAACGCGTAGTACATTTAAAAAGTGGAAGTTATTGTCAGGTGTGACATCTCGCCCAATTCCCACTGCATCGGTGACTCCATCTACGGTAGACTATGCAGCCCATATTGATTCACTTAGAGGAGATGAGGACCGCGAATTGGAAGATCACATTGGAAGGTATGCATTATTTATATTTTCTCTTCAATTAATAGAGAATATAGTACTGCTGAGGAACATATTGATGAGGATTTCGTTATTGATGAAGATTCAATTAATCAGCGTTCGATCGCAACAGTAGCAACAGACACAGGTTTCATATTATTACATATTTACATGAATAATATCAGTTTGATATTAATTTTTTTTTTTTTGAATTGTAGATCTAACAAGAAACGACGAATTGTTGTTGGCTGCAGCCTATTCAATACATAATGAATGGAACAAAGATGAGTTCGAAGATTTCAAAGAATTTTCTTCTTGTAATATTCGATGGAGCGAAGTAAGTCCTCTATTTGTTTCTTAAAATCTTAAGTTACTGCTTGGAAATATATTTCGAGAAATAATTGAGTAGTATATTAGTATATGCGCGGGTTTGATCTACTCCCCATCAATACCGTACCTCTTCCCTGCGCTACCGTAATTCATCGATTCACTGAAAACCTGATTGTAGATCATTTTGACGATTATTCATAGTTATTATGTTCGGGTTTGATCTACCCGTCTTCCCTCTTCTCCCATCAACACCGTACCTCTTCCCTGCGCTACCGTAATTCATCGATTCACTGAAAACCTGATTGTAGATCATTTTGACGATTATTCATAGTTATTATGTTCGGGTTTGATCTACCCGTCTTCCCTCTTCTCCCATCAATACCGTACCTCTTCCCTGCGCTACCGTAATTCATCGATTCACTGAAAACCTGATTGTAGATCATTTTGACGATTATTCATAGTTATTATGTTCGGGTTTGATCTACCCGTCTTCCCTCTTCTCCCATCAATACCGTACCTCTTCCCTGCGCTACCGTAATTCATCGATTCACTGAAAACCTGATTGTAGATCATTTTGACGATTATTCATAGTTATTATGTTCGGGTTTGATCTACCCGTCTTCCCTCTTCTCCCATCAATACCGTACCTCTTCCCTGCGCTACCGTAATTCATCGATTCACTGAAAACCTGATTGTAGATCATTTTGACGATTATTCATAGTTATTATGTTCGGGTTTGATCTACCCGTCTTCCCTCTTCTCCCATCAATACCGTACCTCTTCCCTGCGCTACCGTAATTCATCGATTCACTGAAAACCTGATTGTAGATCATTTTGACGATTATTCATAGTTATTATGTTCGGGTTTGATCTACCCGTCTTCCCTCTTCTCCCATCAATACCGTACCTCTTCCCTGCGCTACCGTAATTCATCGATTCACTGAAAACCTGATTGTAGATCATTTTGACGATTATTCATAGTTATTATGTTCGGGTTTGATCTACCCGTCTTCCCTCTTCTCCCATCAATACCGTACCTCTTCCCTGCGCTACCGTAATTCATCGATTCACTGAAAACCTGATTGTAGATCATTTTGACGATTATTCATAGTTATTATGTTCGGGTTTGATCTACCCGTCTTCCCTCTTCTCCCATCAATACCGTACCTCTTCCCTGCGCTACCGTAATTCATCGATTCACTGAAAACCTGATTGTAGATCATTTTGACGATTATTCATAGTTATTATGTTCGGGTTTGATCTACCCGTCTTCCCTCTTCTCCCATCAATACCGTACCTCTTCCCTGCGCTACCGTAATTCATCGATTCACTGAAAACCTGATTGTAGATCATTTTGACGATTATTCATAGTTATTATGTTCGGGTTTGATCTACCCGTCTTCCCTCTTCTCCCATCAATACCGTACCTCTTCCCTGCGCTACCGTAATTCATCGATTCACTGAAAACCTGATTGTAGATCATTTTGACGATTATTCATAGTTATTATGTTCGGGTTTGATCTACCCGTCTTCCCTCTTCTCCCATCAATACCGTACCTCTTCCCTGCGCTACCGTAATTCATCGATTCACTGAAAACCTGATTGTAGATCATTTTGACGATTATTCATAGTTATTATGTTCGGGTTTGATCTACCCGTCTTCCCTCTTCTCCCATCAATACCGTACCTCTTCCCTGCGCTACCGTAATTCATCGATTCACTGAAAACCTGATTGTAGATCATTTTGACGATTATTCATAGTTATTATGTTCGGGTTTGATCTACCCGTCTTCCCTCTTCTCCCATCAATACCGTATGCCCTTTCAATATCGGGATATTTTCATGTGCGCAAATTCGTTAGCGGGAATACTGAAGGTTCTCGATGTGTGCATACTTGTACTAATTGCATAATGGAATTGAACACTTCGATAGAAATTTGCGCATGCTCGTGAGTCAAAATATGAAATATTTATGGCGCATGGTGGATACAATATTTGTCAGAAAGGAAACGAGAAGAGTAGTATCACGATCCAGTGTAGATTTTCGTTCAATCTTCACTAAAGTATGTGTACGAAATATTGAATCAATTTTGAAGACTCACGAAATGCATCATTTTCATCCTTCTACTAAGAGGTATAATAGAAATAGGGCCTATTTAATAGGCAAAGCACGGCTATAAGTGTAAATAAAGGGTTCCAACTTCACTAGAGGAAAGTAGAAGATATGCTGCATGCGTTGAGACTCAAGAAGAATTCAACGATAAGTATATAAACATCCCCTTGTGTCCAAGTCCTCCCCAAGTCCCCAAGTGTGTCGTGCCTGTTATTTTTTTTATGGTGCCTTTTTTTACCTTCTAGCATACACAGTCGGCTGATTAGGCACCATTAAATCACACTGGCCTTGCATTGTGCTCAAATTTCATGGAAGATACAACGATACAAAGTAGAAATTGTTCATTTAAACGGCTTGCAACTAGCTAGAACAACGCAAAATATGTGAGAGTACGAATAACTATACCAACAGCATTTGTTTTGGAATGTTTCGAATCTGACCCGGCGCACTGGACACTGTTGAACTGTTGAATGGCGGTGAGGGAGTACGGTAGTGGTACGGTAGCTTAGGGCACAGCTTAGGGTAGCTTAGGGCAGAGAGCGACAGACCAATATCGATAATTGAGCGTATTGCTTCTTCGATACACGAAGAAAGTACCAGTTCCAATTGTGAGCGATGGGAACCTTACTCGATTTGCGGGCTGGTTACGGTAATCACGGGGCTAGAATAACGATGATATGAATGCGAAACCGGGAGGATATCTGTTGAGATCAGTGCTTGAGGGGACTGGGGAAATCAAAGATCAAAGATCGGACGAAACTTCTGAGGTCCTGTTGATAGGGCTCGATCGAATCAGACTACTGAGATCAGAGATCAAACTACAAAGATCAAAGATCAAAGATCAATGCCGCTTCAGGTGCAGTGACAGGTGGTCGGATCGGGCAAAGGAGCGGAAGCAGTGCGGGCACTTGTACGGTTTGTCCCCGGTGTGCTTGCGAAGGTGACGAGTCAGCTCGTCCGATCTGCAAGGAAATCGATAAGTATTGAGATACGGTAATTGGCGGAGATACGGTAGCTACCGTAGTACCATTAAATGGTTACGGTACTCACCGCGCAAAGCGCCAGTCGCAGTTGGCCCACGTACACGCGTACGGCTTCTCGCCTGGAAAATCGATATTGGATACCGTACCCAACAGACTGACCATATCGCTACCGTATCTCAATCGTATGTAATCTACCGTGTCCCTACCGTAACCCTACTGACCAGTATGCGTTCGGTAGTGCGCCTTGAGATGGCTGCTCTTCGTGTAGACCTTGCCGCAACCGGGATGCGAGCACTCGTGCACCCGGGAACGAGTGGTCGACGAGGCCCTGGAACGATCAAAGATCAAAGATCAATCCCAGAGATCAAAGATCAAGAACCAACCTAGCGCCCGAAGCCGATCCCCCGGTGGACGAGACCTCAGAGGATGAGGAGGGCGACGCCGGGCCTGGTTCCTGCAACGAAGGGTTACTGTAGTGGCAAAATCATTCGATTCTGTAAATAACTGCGCTAGGCAGATAAATAAACTTACAATGTCAATACGATAGTTACAGTATCAATACGGCACTCTATCTACGGTATACGATTCGATTACAGTATGCCAATCAATCAATCGATACCGTACCATATCCTCGTCCTCCTCCTCTTCGAGATGCAGTCGCCGCCTGCGCTCCTCCATCTCACGAGCGCCCTCAGCGTCCGCGATTAGGTCCTGAACGGATTGGGAGGGTTACGGTAGGATTATCGATTGATGGTTACGGTAGATAGCTATCGATTGACTACCGTACCTCCATCATCTTCATCTGTCGCCGGACGGCTTCCAGCTGGCTGCGAATTGCAGCCGGGTCAACGATCCCGTCACGATTGGGCATTGCAGCCAGGCAAGAGTCGGCCTGAAGTAGGGGAGATTGATCTTTGATCTTTGATCTCTTATATCATCATAGCGTGCCCCCCCCCCACTTACCGTGAGCTTCTGTATCGTTCGCTCTAGCTCATCCGTGGGGAAGGGCTGGTAGAGGAAGGACGACGAGGAGGAGATGGAGGAGGGAAGGTCGGATGTTCGGCCTAGTGGGGAACCGCCGATGTCCATACGGGAATCGTCCGACGACAGGCCGCCTGAGGATACGGTAGTGATTATCGATTTTTTCTAATTCCACCGACCATTTTTAATGGACTGGGATGTATGTGCACTCATAAATGAACAATTGTATAAGAATCGTGATACAGTATTCGTATACAGTAATCAATATATGAATACCGTACCAGTCTGGACGGATGAGAGGCCGGGCAGGTTCGCCAGGGCCCCGAGCCCGGTTCGGCAGCCACTGCTCGTGTCCACTTGGAGAGGGCCGAAGGACGATTTCTCTGGAGAAGATAATGGATTAGGGTACGGTAGGGATACTGTAGGATACTCTACTGCACCGTAAGGTACGGTAGGATACTGTAGGGTTACTGTAATCGGCTTACGGTGCATTTGGAAGGGCGCGAACGATGACGTGGTGCTCTCGTGGGCGGGCGAATGCTGGGAGGTCGAGGGACGATTGAAGGGCGAGGAGGTGGGTACGGTAGTCGGGTTGAAGGGTACGGTAGGATGGAAGGACGACGTTGACGGCATTTCCTCCGTCGATCGCTGATGCACGATCTTGATCGGCACTCGGTGCACCTGCAAAGCGCACGCTCGCACTCTCCTCACACCACACGCTCTCTCGCCCATTTTCTAACCCGTCGCGGCTTGCACACGCCCTGCCTATGAGGGCTCTCCATTCCCCTCCCAATTCGGATTTCATCCCATATCTCAAGGTACGCTTGTGCTTCCGACCGTGCTTTTTGCTCTGTGTCAGAGATTGAACTGTTTTTGGGAAGCTTCTGGGGGATCACCCGGAGGCAAAACGCAAGTAGTCGCTTGAAGATTCATACCTTGGGTGTGGTAGCAGCTGACGGTGGTGGGACGTTGATATTGGACATCGATGCAGAATGCCTCAAGGTATCCTGCAATATCATCATTTTCAGGAGCTATGAACGCCAATTTGCTAGATAGTTAGGTGTAACTTCCAAAGACCAAAGATCAAACCTGGAGAATGTCATTGACTCCAAACGAGGAACTCCTACCCAGACTCGGATGCTCAGCACGGAAGGATGATCGAAGAGGGGAGAAAGCGCCTGAAAGAGCACTCTCCTCTCAATCCTGTCGCCCGATTTTCTAACCCGTCGCGGCTAGCATGCGCCCTGCCTATGAGGCTTCAATTTTCGTCCACTAATTCGGATTTCATCCCGTATCTCAAGGTACGCTTGTGCTTCCGACCAGACCCGCTCTGTGTCAGAGATCTAGTTTTTGGGAAGCTTCTGGGGGTTATCCCGGAGGCAAAAAACGTTAGGTGCGAAGCTCTTTGATCTTTGAAATGTTCTTCAAATTATGTCTTACCTCCCATCGAGAGCTCTTGCAGGGCGCTTCCCAAGGATGAAGTCGGCGTTTGGAACCCGCTCAAGAGGCCCATAGATGCGGCTGAAATATATTGATTTTCATGGATTACGGTAGAATGACTAGATGAGATTACAGTAGGATTCTGATGACGTAATTGTCGGGAAACTCACTTCGATTGAAGAAATCAGCACGAATGGCGTCCATGCGATGCTGCATGGAGGCAAAGTCCAGACCGCTATCAAAGATGCCTGATAATCGATTGTTGTGGGATACGGTTGCATACGGTAGGTGATCGACAATTGTCTTTTTGAGTACCGTAATGAATTAATAATAATACAATATGCTACCGTACCCGACGAGCTGGATAGGTCCCCGGGATTGGGTTGGGACGGTCGTCGATAGACGGAGAAGGCACCGGACGGCTCGTCAAAGTCGCAAATCGATGACGTATCGGACGAAGTCGTGGCCCGTCCCGAATCATCCGTACTATCCGTCTGGAATACGGTAGGATACGTTAAACTGCTATCGAGTACTGACTTTATTCTGGGTATTTATTCTGGACATCAACTGAATGCATTCATTGTTCTGCAAGGTTACGATACATTCCGAATCGACAACTAACTTTTTTACGGCTGCCCCATAAAAGGATTCCCCCTATTCGCTCATCTTTGCAAGCTTTGGGTGTGGCGCATCGAAGGGAAATTGGTCAGAAAGAAGTGAGGAATGCGACCAATTGACGGGGAATGGTCAAGGGACGGACTAGGAGGGAGGGTGGGGCCCTTTGATCTACTTATCGTAATATTCAAGTGGACAGCTGATAAGGTGTTTAGCTAACTCTTTAGGAAACGATTTGGAACGAAATGCGCGAATTGACAGATTTACAGATAATAATATCGATCGATGCGTCACTAATCGTGCGCAAAGTGCGCAGTGGCTACTCGGTTCCACCTCTGCCGATCAGCTGTGGCAATTTTCAATTTGATCCGCAAGTGATCTCTGACCGCGCGAGATTAATTGGGTGGGGCCGCACACACGTGTTTTTGTGTGGCGCACCGGTCACTCTCCGATTTGTGTTTTCCCTAACGCAATCTGACCGGCGGCTCGGAGTTTTCACAACAACTATAACCCTAACAACCGGGGAATTCTTTGGGCCGCCAAGCAAACGAACAACCGACACGGTAGTAGAAAAAGTTCAATCAAGTCGATGGGCGCCATTCTAATCGACTTTCGGTTTTTTGCGCGATGCGGATCGGCCGCCGCCGTTCTCAGTGTGTAAATAATCTCATTACGCCGATGCGCATTGGACGAATTCGGAAAATCGATACCGCCTATCGTTACAGTAATCAGCGGTAAACGTAGAAAGTCAGTTAGCAATTACCTACCTACCGTAACCCGGATACAGTAATCAACAAGCGTAAAAAGTCAGTTGTCGATTCGAGGCCTTACTTTTCGCAATTGCCGGCTGGACGTGGCGGCAAATCGGAGCTGCTGGTCGGCCAGGGAGGGAACGTCGGGAGCCTGACCCATCCTGAAACGAGGTCAAAGATCAAAGATCAGTTATGTCATTTTCGTGGCTGAATTGCAATACGAGATTAGCTGTCACGGTGCCACTCATTTTCGTTTCAGGAGAATTTGGTGGTGTGCCAAGTCCCTAATTTCAATGATTTTCTTGTCAAAATTTCGCTAGAAGATTATTTGGTTAAATTCCTAAAATTGGCTCATTTTCGTTGTAGGATTCTTTGGCATGATTCCAAGACTCACATCTCAAGAACTTTCGTGCCAAAGGCCGAGTACTGCTGAGTGACCTCGAGTATCCGTCTCGTCGCATCGTCCTGGCTACTGGACGTGCTCGACGATGACGTCGTCGCTGCAAAGATCAAAGATCAATCTGGAGATCAGAGATCAAAGATCAAAGATCGATTGGTCAAGAATGGATCGACTAATGGCCTTTTTAGCCTGGTGTAGATCGGAAACGCTATTTACGATAAGAATCGGGGTGAAAAACTCCCGACTGTAGAAGAAGATTCATGAAGATAAAGTGCAAGTAAGGTCAATGTCAAACGCCCACGAGCAGCCTTTTTCGAATTATAAACTGGCTAAAGATCAAAGATTAAGCTAGAGACCAAAGACCAACTCTCGATGTATCCGGGGGATAGCTTGACGATGTTGGCGGCGCGAGCAGACGCGTCGATGGATAGGTGGGGCTTGTTCGGCATGCGGATGAGCGTGGACCCGAGCTGGGTCCGTGAACTGAAAAAAATGAATATTTTCAAGAGAAATAATTAATCGTTCCGCTGGTAATTGCATTCCGCCTTGTCAGAATCCGCTAAACACTTGCGTCATTTGGCAAAGATGGTGAGCAATCGCGGTACTTTTCACTCGGTAGATCGGTGTCAGTTCGGATAACTTGGATCCATCAATCGTTAATCAGTATTTGATCTGGAGCCAAAAGTTCATGCCATTTTTCAACGCCTTTTCGCGAACAAGACACAGACATCGTGAGCGATGCATAAAATCGTGGCTTTCTTATCTTCACCGTGATTGACGGCTTTACGACAAGGGAAATGTGCTTCGCTAGGGAAGATTTTGAAGGGGTGCGTAGGGCTGTCAGGGTGAAGAATTCGTCTCTTCATTCCGCGTTGTCTCTCACCGATCAGAGTGGCGAGAGAGTATGTGAAATGAAGAGACGGATTCTTCACCCTGACAGCCCTGGTGGTGCGCACACTAATCTTGTTTTCTCCACTATCCCGGACTAGGGAACATAAGTGACAGGTAATAAAATGGAGAGGTTACCGCGCCCTTAAAAGTGCATGGGAAATCGAGTACACTATCTCTTCCTGCCATCATTTACTTCGTTCTTTTGGGTGCAATTGACCTACCGATGAATTTTCCGTTTGCTCAACGTGGAAAATTTTTGTTACTGTTGCTATCTTTGTGGCAGGAACGCTATTGGCTTCCTTGCGATTGGCCCAATCCTTTTCAATTTTTAATGTTTTTCCTAATATTATTTTTCTATAGATCCGCCCACTTCTCAGTATTTTTATCCTAAGCTCCGCCCACTTTTCTTTCTAGTTTTAGTGACGTACCTCTCCCTCGATATGATGCGCTCCTCGGAAGACGACGAGGTCGTCTTCGTTTGAGTGTACATCCTGTGAATTATCGATTGAAGCGAGAGAGTAGGGGAAAGGAGGAGAGTGGCAGAGAAGTCAGAGAAAGGCGAGAGAATGCGGGAAATGAAGAGAGCATACCCAAGTTTTATAGGAAAGACACGAACTTCTAACAAGCGAACAAGGTGACTAGACGATAGCATGTGAAGAAGATTAGGCAACCCAATTTATCGATTGACAGGAGAGATAAGAGGGCGGCAGTTAGAGACAGACGAGAGAGTGCGGGAGATGAAGAGACTGAGCTTAATTACTAATCAATTAGCAACGTAAGAATGACGGAGTGCATGAATCATGGGGCGTGGTCACGAGGACGATAAAAGTGTCAATTTTTCCCGACACTCTCCTCGTTTCCCATGCTCTCTCGTCGGTCAGAGAAAAGAAGAGAGATCAGGGCATCTGAAGAGAGTTTGCTCTCCTCTTTTCGCGTGCTCTCTCGTCGGTCAGAGAAGAAGAGAGATCAAGCGAAATGGAGAGAGCGCAGAGCCAGAGCGCAGGTCACCATTAGCACGGCCGGAAGTGAACGGAGGCGAGAGAGTAGGAGAGTACTCTGGTTTCTCGTGACTAGTTGTAAATTAGTATGCTGACTAGTTGCTGGCGGATAGGGAAATCACTAGTCAGGGAACTAATTTACAACTAGTCAGCCACTAATTTACTACTAGTCGGGGATAGGCCCCGCCCACTTCTGAAATCGATGAGGTACTGTATTATTGATTGATACCGTATAAGTGATCCTCATACTGTAACTGATCCATGCATGGTAAGACCATGTACGATAGTCACATTCAAAAGGCTTTCCCTGTTGGGGATAGCAGTCGACGGCATCCAC
>LS488814.1:275298-325240 GCA_900490705.1 Pristionchus arcanus
CCTCCCAACTAGTTGCTGACTACTTGCTAACAACTAGTCAGCAGCCAACTGATCAGCAATTAGTCAGACTATTAATTTACTACTAGTCAGCTCAGACTCCGCCCACCCCAACTAATTTACTACTAGTCACGAGAAACCAGAGTACAGAGAAGTCAGAGAGGTCAGAGACGGGGCGAGAGAGCATGGGAAATGAGGAGAGCGAATGTCAGACTTGGCGTGGTTCCATGAGTGATTGCGGGGTGTGGCAATGTGCGACGGGCTCGTGATAACCCCGAGACCTAATATTGATAAGAAACTGACAAGATAGCGCACAAAATGAAGAGATCGGCAGAGAAACGAGAGCAGAAGAGAGATCATGCAAAACGAGGAGGGCTGTGCCCCTCGAAAAAATGTGATGATCTAGGGGAAAAGAGGTTTGGTGGTAAAGGCGCTCACAGGTTGAAGAGGGTGTGGTGGGATACGGTAGGCTGCTGGTGGGAAACGTCAACAGGAGTTTGGAACTTTGGGGGGGGGGGGGGTGACTTCTGATTTCAAAGAAATGCGATCGAGTAGTAGAGGCCTAGCCCAAGCTCCGCCCCCTTCACTGCTTTTTGGAATGTTGAAAGCACAAGTGAATAATGATGATCGAAAAGCGTGTACGTCTCGGGGCAAAAATTGCGCAAAAAAAAGAGGCTACAAATAGTGCGTTTGGACTTTTTACGCGCGGTTACGCAAGGCTACGAATTCAGACGTGATTCCCACCAAGTAAAAATATCGCGTCTCTTCAGTTGGTCTCTAGAAAGGCAGAGTAAGCGAGAGAGCACGTAAAATGAGGAGAGTTACATGAACATTTACGGCGGTGTGTGAAACGATAGCGAAAGCAGCAGCACTTCCTGCTAGATCTGGGCCAACTATTGAGGAAGCGGCGAAAGGGAGTGGTTGTGAAGAGTTATCAGGATGAAGAATGCGTCTCTTCATTTCGCGTTAAGAGACGCGTTATTCACTCTGGTATGGTTTGCACATAGTCTGATTGAACAATGGCTTGAGATACGGTATTGTTATGTAGAAAATGTTAGACATATTTGGAACATTTTCGATAACAAATCAGGATGGATAAGCGAGTAGTTAATCCGCCCCTAAGCTTTCGTGCATTGACCCCTATTGTGCGCAGAATGAAGAGGCGCATTCTTCATTCTTACTTTCGATTTCAGAGTAGAGCAGAATCAGTCTCTTCATTCCTCACACTATCTCAGCGGCAAGAATAAAGAAAACGTGAAATGAAGAGACAAAAAATACAAATGTTCGTATCCTGAAACTGGGTTTGATTGTTCGGATTGTAGGAGATAAAGTCGATGATATAGCATGGAAAAACGAGAGAGGCGCAGAGCGAAAGGTCAAGTGAAAGTTGGCTGCGGCTGCTGCTAACAGGGAAGTTGCAATAGGAGAAAAGCGTATCGTAAGATCGTCAGCCAATAAAAGCGGAAGCAATTTTTGAGATGATAGCGAGTTCACACAAGAAAAATGCACGTAACCTTGATAAGTACACGCGATTTGATAAGTACAATCACGAAATAATCACTGAATCAATCGATAAATCGATAATCGAAATCGGTCGGAACACTCGGGTGATTAGCGGAACACTAAAAGAAAAGAGTGCGCGGCTCGTGATTCGACTGACATGAGAGGTAGGAAAGGGAGGGGAGGGGAGGGGGGAAGTGGGAGAAGGGAGGAGGAGGAGGAGAAAGGGAGGGGTCCCTCCCCTCCCCTCCTCCCCTATCACCTAATCAACCATTCGGTGGTAGTGGTTGTAAAGACTGCGCAAAAAGAGTGTGGTTACGCTTGTCAGTGGGGGGACCGATCGATACCTGCTATTACGGTGTGCGGGGGAACCAGGAACCGCACGGTATCGATTGATCAGGTTCCGCAGGAGAGGCCACTCCCTCCTCGCTGCCCCCTCCTCGTATGATAAGAATGATAGTGATCTGATTGTTGACGTTGTGTGAAAAGGGCGGGGTAGTGAGGATACCGAAGGCAAGCGGTTACGGTAGGAAACCGTCTCCGCCGAATTACGGTATCTCAGATCCCTGGTAGGTACCACCAGCACGACGGATGACGGATACGGTAGCTGGAAGATACTGTATCCTCCGGATTACGGTAGGTGATCTGAGGATACAGTAGCGAGGCGCCCCTGGGCATCCTGCCGAGAGAAGACGGGTTCCACCTGCGCGGGTGCAGGATACGGCAGGATACGGTAGCTGGGAGATGCTGAATCCTTTTAGGATACTGTAGATAGGTCGAAGAAGGATACGGTAGGCGCGGCCATCGATCGTATGTTGCGGTTTTGTCGTCGTCTTATCAGCTAGAGATGTGACGTCGTAAAGCCGGGTCACCGATCGAGAGCCTATTTCGTCACCCACCCAAAAGTGCCGCTCGACGACACCGAAAACTGCGTGTATCTTTGATATCACGAACATTCGAGAAATGCGAGATATTTGACGAAACGGGATCAGTTCTCGGCTGCTCTATTTTCGTGTGATCGCCCCGTTCCCCGCCCTGTTTCGCCCACATATTTTTGTCTTTCGCCCCCTACGCCCGGCCGCTTTTTATAGAGCACACACAGCCACCTCGCACAGAACACGCGCGCCACGCCCTGCTGCTGGTTGGCGCGCGATCAGTGAGCGTGCGCGCGAGCGGTGTCATCAACTTGACGCGGTTCGGGTGTGTGAACGAGGAAGCTACTGCCCCCGCTACGGCGGCTGCTGCACACCACACATGCGCAGAACGGGTTACGAGGGGGTGATAGGGAGGAGAGAGGGGAGGGGGGAGGCAACGCCCTGTTGAAGAGTCGCTCTTCATGCTCTCTTCATTTCGCCTTATCTCTATCTGTATCTAGCCGCCGAGATAGTGCACGAACTGTGGAGAGTTCGAGCGCAGCGCTCGAAGGGATGAGAGAGTGCATGAAAAGAGGAGAGTGGCGCGAGACGACGAGAAGAAAGGCGAGAAAGCAAGCGCTTCGAGGAGACCGATCAGAGAAGAGCGAGAGACCAGGCAAACCGGGGAGAGCCTCACTCCCCTAATAGGACGGTTGTTCGGCGCTCGCGAGCTTATCGAATAGGCGGATGAGGAGGATGAGGGAAATTAGCGAGCCTAAAATGCGGATGCGACTTCCGGAATTTAGGCGCGATCAATCGATAGGGGGCAAAACAGGGGGGTTGTTATGGTACACCAAACGCGGCGCGAATCGAACGAGAGTAAATGGGGCGCAACGAAGAGTGTATCTCGTCGCTCACTCTCTACCGTATTGCCCTGTGTCTCTCTCACTCTTCTCGACCACGGCCGTACTTCCTTTAGTGACCCGGCCGGCTCTCTGCGATATGCGCGCTGTCTCGTGCGGTTGGGTGTGGCCGCTCGGTTGATCAGAACTTGGTGCGAGCCTACCACTCCCTCCCCCTTCCCCCATTTCATAACTTTTACTTTCCACCCGACCCGCCTCCGAACGGCGAGCGGTGTAACAAGCGCGCGCGCGCCAAACTTCCGCATGATGACCATGAGCTGAGGGTGGAGGAAGAGAGGCGACGGGCTATGTTACCCGGCGCGGATAGAGCACGGGCATCGTAGAGGAAGCCTCGAAGACGCAGTTTCTATTAAGTCCATTGCTGTTGCTCAATAAATAATTTTTAGTTACACTCGTTTTTTTGGAAGCCCTATTCGTACTAAAAACCAGAAGTTATCTTCATCATTTTTTTGCATTTCAGGAAGGAAAATTCACACTGCGAATTGATAACGGATTAACAATGATTTTTTTCGTCACCACTTTTCGTTCTGAATAACGTCGATGAAAACTGAGAAATCGGTACTTTTGAGGCTCTTTGAGAGACGGGATGCTCAGGAGAAATGAAGATAGATTGTTGCATTTCGCTTTTGTGTTTTCACAGTTAACCAATATCCATGTGCTTCACGCGAAGCTCCGCCCCCTCTGCAGCACCTCCTCAGCCGTTTCAAACCCGTCGCGTCTAGCGCATATTTATCCTCAAAAAGATCCTTTTCAGCTGACATCCTCGGTATCAAGAGCGAAAATTGGTCTCGCTCTTGGGAACGTTCGGAGCAATACGATAACAAAAATCGGCCACGACCCGTCCCCTGGTGGCTCCACCCGGTACCCATGATACCCAAGGTACCGCCCTGGAACCCAGTTTTTGGGTACGCCACCACCGACGGGGTCGTGGAATAAGAGCCCGTTTGCGTAAGGGGCGAACAAAGTTCGGACAGGGTAAAAGTGATCAATTGAGCAAAATATATTTTTTGGGACAGTTTGGGGTGCTGATCACATTGGCAATTTCGTTTTACATGCAAATCGATATTCGGCGTGTTACAGTAGGTCAAAGATCACGCTTATTTTTGGTTTGCTTACCGTAACTCGTTAACCGTGGGTGACAATAAAAAACTTTGAAGAGACACTAATGCTTATCTTTGGTGAGGATTCATTTTATCATGTTATATTTTTTCTATGTTGAACAGCTACTGAATTTTTTACTGTATTTTTGCTGAAAGTGAAGGGCATCGTTATTCTCTATTTTTCTGACATGAAGGACATGCATACAAAGTTTCCTGCGTCGGTAGCTCGCACAAATCGGTCGACAAACCAAGTTATGATGGAAAACGGATGTGAAATTCACTCTAAAACCTTCATTTCTCTCATTCCTCTCTCTCATTCCTTTGTTCTCATCCTCCTCTGAACCTTCATTCTCGCCCTCATTCTCATTCTCCACCGACGATCGCAGGTGCGCGGTGTGGAGAACAAAGGATTGAGAGAGAGGAATGAGAGAAATGAAGATTTTAGAGTGAATTTCACATCCGTTTTTCCTTCATAACTTGGTTTGTCGACCGATTTGTGCGAGCTACCGACGCAGGAAACTTTGTATGCAAGTCCTTCACGTCAGAAAAATAGAGAATAACGATGCCCTTCACTTTCAGCAAAAATACAGTAGCAAATTCAGTAGCTTTTCAACATAGAAAAAAATAAAGATGATAAAATGAATCCTCACCAAAAATAAGCATTCGGGTTTCTTCAAAGTTTTTTATTGTCACCCACGGTTAACGAGTTACGGTAAGCAAACCAAAAATAAGCGTGATCTTTGACCTACTGTAACACGCCGAATATCGATTTGCATGTAAAACGAAATTGCCAATGTGATCAGCACCCCAAACTGTCCCTAAAAATGTATTTTGCTCAAATCATCACTTTTACCCTGTACGGAGCAACGTTGATGATTGTCCGACTCTTACGCAATCGGGCTCATAAATAAGGGAGTAAAAAAATAATGAAAATGAAGAAAGAAATTGATTAGCCTAAAATTGTTCGTGCAATTTTACATTCAGCATCTTTAATTTCCCTCGTGATAGGTCTGGCACCGAGAAAATTGGGGAAAAACATTTTATTTCAGTAATTTCGATTTTCGAACAGTAAAGCTTAATCAGCCCTATTAAATTTCCGAATTTTTATTCTGGCCATCAATTTACTAGGAAAATGTGAATTGCAGCGAAGCTCCGCCCACTCTGCAGCACATCCTCTGCTCTCTCAAACCCGTCTCGTCTAGTGCGCATGCTGCCCCCAAAGGATCATTTTCAGTTCGAATCTTCGGTATCAAGAGCGAAAATTAGTCTCGCTCTTGGGAACGTTCGGAGCAATACCATGACAAAGCCGGCCACGACCCGTCCCCTGGTGGCTCCACCCGGTACCCATGATACCCAAGGTACCGCCCTGGACCCCAACTTTTGGGTACGCCACCACCGACGGGGTCGTGGAATAAATAATGGAGTATCTAGAAGAAAACTATGAAAATGATGAAAGAAATTAATCCCCCCTAAAATTATTCGTGAAACTTCGATTGACATTCAATTCCCCTGGCGATAGATCTTGCGCACCGAGAAAGGGAAAAATAATACGGAAATTATGATTTTCGAATGTTTGGAAAGCGTTCATTGTAAAAACGGGAGGGGGGCACAAAAATTCAAAATCCAACACTCTTTCAATCCCGTCTTGTCTAGCGCACATTTATCGTTCAAAGGATCATTTTCAGTTGACATATTCGGTATCAAGAGCGAAAATTGGTCTCGTTCTTGGGATCGTTCGGACTAATCCCATAACAAAATCGGCCACGACCCGTCCCCTGGTGGCTCCACCCGGTACCCATGATACCCAAGGTGCCGCCCTGGAACTCAGTTTTTGGGTACGCCACCACCGACGGGGTCGTGGAATAAGCAATGAAGAAAATGTGAGAATAAAAATCATACTTCGATTAACATCCAATATGTTTTTTTCCCAGGGGAGAGGCGACACCGGGCACCGATTTTTTTGCCACTGTATTTTGGATTTTCGAATAATGAAGCCTATTTTCAGTTCCGTGTGTTTATACAAGATGCTGAAAAATGTATATTGCGCACAAAGCTCCGCCTACTCTGCGGCACCTTCACAATCCTCTTAAACCCGTCGCTTCTAGTGCACATGCTTTCTGCAAAGGACCATTTTCCGTTCACATTTTGGTATCAAGAGCGAAAATTGGTCTCGCTCTTGGGTAAGCTTCTCGTAATAGTCATGACAAAGCCGGCCACGACCCGTCCCCTGGTGGCTCCACCCGGTACCCATGATACCCAAGGTACCGCCCTGGACCCCAGTTTTTGGGCACGCCACCACCGACGGGGTCGTGGAATAAGCAATGAAGAAGAATTAAGTTCCCTGAAATTGCTCGTGAAACTTAGAGTAAACTTAGAGGGAGAGTAACATTCAACATCTTTACCCCGATGTGGCAGACTGGCATCCGGAAGAAGGAAATGTGCAGAAAGTTACTCAAAGTTTCACGAACAAATTCAGGAAAATTAATTGTTCCTCTTCATAGCTATAAAATGTATCTTTTCCTTCGGAGGCTAGACCCTGTGGGATCTTTGATCTCTGCATCAGTGATATGAGGAGATGAGGCCGATCGGCTAGGAGGTTTACAGTTCGAAATTTATTTTCTTTGAATTTTCACAGGTGGCTAATTCGTGCGTGTGCACTCGAAGCTCCGCCCACTCTGCAGCACATCCTCTGCCCTCTCAAAACCGTCTCGTCTAGCGCGCATGCTGTCTCCAAAGGATCATTTTCAGTTCACGTCTTTGGTATCAAGAGCGAAAATTGGTCTCGCTCTTGTTAATGTACGGACCAAGACCGTGAAAAAAATCGGCCACGACCCGTCCCCTGGTGGCTCCACCCGGTACCCATGATACCCAAGGTACCGCCCTGGACCCAGTTTTTGGGCACGCCACCACCGACGGGGTCGTGGAATAAACAATGAAAATATGAACCTTAAAAATTGCTTGCAAAACTTTGAGGAACATTCACACGTTGTTTCTCCAAGCTATACATCTAAAGGAGGTGGACAGAACGGATAGTTAATTTCGAGATGTCCGGGTGTTTTGCTCACTGTACTCCGGACAGATAGACCTTCAATAAGTGATTCCCAAACCCTTTGCTCATAGTGCCAAAGTCGACGATTTTTCGATTTCGATCTCATTCGGTCGTAGCATGCGCAAACGTGCTCAAAACGAGGCCATTTCCCTTCATTTCACGCCGCTTTTCCCTCTCATTCGGCGCAAAATGACTAGCCCCCCTCTCTCTCCTCATTAGAATACGTCCGCCGCGATGAACAAAGGAGGTCGTCCTCGATGGCACGCTGTGTGATACTTACGTTAGATTATGTTAGATTAGTTTGACTTTGACTTTTAAGAAAAACTCCTTTTTCTTCGGTCACTTCAATTCCCGTAGAATCACCTTCCAGGCATCAACATCCTTCACTCAAGGTTGGTTGCTAAGGCATCATCAACTCAATAATTCATACGCATCGCGTGCGACTTTTCTAAATTCCCTCATTTCCCTACACCAATCTCCTCTCTTCACCTAATCCCTCAATCCACTTACTCCGTCTCTTCTCTGTCCCATGTCTCTACAATTTCATGTAAAATGTGTGGTGGATGCAAATGGAGAGTCCCCTCCCCCTCCTCCTTCTCCTCTTTTCCTTCCCTCATTCGCTCGCTCGTCCGCCCCGCTGGCTTGTGACTGCTCTCTCGGGTGGTCGACCACACGCAGGTACCGTAACCCTAGGATACCCCCGATACCGAATTCCCAGTTGATACCGTATCTCCCAATTGATCCAATCGATACCCTATCCCCAATTGATACCGAGCCCCCAATCCAAACAGGATCCCAATCGATACCATCCATAGATCCACCCAATCGGATGGCCGGGCCGAATCGAAGAGATCAAAGATCAACATCGTCGACGTTCCTCGCCGCCCTTCGCGCCTTCCTCGTCGACTACTTCACCAATCCGGAGCTCAACGTCCGCACGCTACCGTACTAGCAGCAGGTACTGTAGCTGGATATACCGTAGGATACCGTATCCTTGAGATACCGTAACCTACCGTATCCTCAATGCATTCAGTATCGATTCAGGGTACGGTAGTACAGTAACCAGTCCTGCCTAATCGATACCGTACCGTACCACCTACCGTATTCCACCCATTACAGTATCCCGTCATGGCCATCTACAAGCTCAATCTCACGATCGTCCACGAACGACGGGTACGATGATCGTGACCTACCGTACCCTCGGAGTACCGTAATCACATCGAAGCCTACAGTACCTCCGATCTATCGTAGCCCTCTCGGATATCTGGCCTTCCCAATCTATCACTACCGATCTCTCGGCCTACCGTACCCTCAACCTACCGAATCCAACCGTACCTCCCGTATCCTCGACCTACCGTACCCTCGACCTACCGTACCCCACCCTCTTTACCGTACTCCATTTCAGCGCAAGGCCTCGTCGGTGTCCGTGGCGTCCGAGGAGCTGTCCGAGGCTGTCAGTAATCGATCGATGGATAATCCTACCGTAGTACAATCACGAACTACCGTATCCCCCACCGTAACCGACCGTAGTCAATCGATAATCACGATCTACCGTAGCTAAAGCAATCATTACTAATCGATAATGCTACCCTAACCAATCGATAATCCTACCGTAACCTCCTCTGAAAATAAAGTCACTGTTCGATTGCAGCAACTGGTGATCGGCGGTACGGTAGTGTGCATCGTTCTCACCATCCTCGTCTTCTACTTCATCCACTTCAAACAGACGTCAGTTGTCGATCACATACCGTATCTCCCAGTTATCAATCGATGGCCTACCGTATCTCCCAGTTATCAATCGATGGCCTACCGTAACCCTTGCTCATTCAGATACCAACGAAAGATGAAAGAGATGCCGCAGAGCATGTCGAGGGAGAATCTGTCACGGGAGCACCTATCGCGAGAACAAGTTGCCTGATTGGCAATCGATCGATCGATACCGTAATCCCGCCCCATTACCGATCCCACTATCAAGATAACACACCCTTATTTCAAATAAATTGACCGATCATTTTCGGTCAAGATAAATTTGAAAAAAACTGCCATTACTTGTTGTTACAGTGAAGTTGTCAGACATTTGCATGAAAGTTGCACAATTTCGAACAATTCGCAGGTTGTTCGAACTCGAACAAATTCATTGGGTTTGTGCGAATTTGCAACGATACAGTGAACCATTCTACTGCATCAGAAATTATATATTTTATCGGAATTACTACAAGGTGGTTATCAATACTTTAATGTGATATCGATTAAACGATTATTGATAAACGGAAAACCGCGGTTACGGTAGATGAATTGACAACGGGAGACGAAAATAGTCGATGAATTGTAACAAAAAACGAGGAATTGTCTAATTGATAACTAAGACGTAGCTAGCCTACTCTTGGTAACGTAAAGCAAACGTAAAACTGAGCGAGGAAGATGTAACAACAGATAGCAATAGACAACTTTACATTGCGGGGTGTATGACTTCGCTCTAATGTGGTGCCAATTTCATCAAAAATGTAACTTCATTTTAGCACCACATTACTGGAAGATGTAACACCTCAGCCAATACAAATTAAAATAATAAGCATTATTGTCAAATCAGCTCGATGATTCCGGGTTTTAGATCACCTTTAGAGTCAATGACAAGGATGAAGGAGTACGATAATAAAAATGACAAGGATGAAGGAGTACGATAATAAAAAAATAAGTGGCAGTAAGCCTAGAACCAGAAACCGCCAACCTCGGTTGCTACCGTAGCCGGCTAGTGATAATCAATAAATGAACGCGGGAATTTAAACAGCGGCGGAAAGAACGTGCAGGGTATCTCAACATGCTGGAGTTGCTCTCATCGGGAGGTGCATTCTGTAGGGAGGCGATGACAATATATTGAATGGGATAGGAAAGCCGGGAGTGGGATATAGTGGCAACAAATATAGAGCTAATGACGCAATAGGGGGTAAATCGATAATTGTGGTGTGGTGGTACCGTACTCAGGCCGTGTTGGGTGCAATCTGGTGGCCGATGAGTCCATTCGTGTCCATGCCTCCCATCTGCGGGTAGAAACGGCTCGTCGATGGGACTGCTGGAAATCAATCGATATCGATATATCAAGTACCGTAATCCTTTTTGAATCAGCTAATAACGTTTGAATATAGAAGGATCATTACTATTTATAGCCGACAAAAAAGGAAATGAAATTGCGACAAGAGCCGATACTTCCAATTCCATGAGTTCATGAAAGGGAAACGTGCCCGTTCGGTAAAGTTGAAAATCACACGTTAAAACAATCTCATTTTAGGTGTTGCACTCAATAGGCGATTTGAATATTCTCAACATCATCGGGGATGCTCGTACAGTAAACCGTTCTCGTACGATTCATGAATTTCGAAGCAACTTCGTTCCATCCTTGGGGACCGGATCTCTCTAGTCCCCCCCCCCCTGAATATCCTTACCCTCCTCCGGCGTCGGGCTGTATCTCGCCCTCGTCTTCACCACTCTCTTCGTCCTTCCTCCCAATATGTCTAATCTTACAACGACGCGCTCCAAATTATAGTGGGAACTATCAATCATCCACCCCCATCCTATGTTAAGGTTCCATGCCTACATATAAGGTATTCATTTAACTGCACTCACCCTCCTCCGGGGTCGGACTGTATCTCGCCCTCGTCTTCACCACTCTCTTCGACCTTCCCGCCGCAGCACCATCGATGGACGACGTCGACTCGGTGGATCCCCGCTTCTTGTACTTCTTCTTCTTCTTCTCGGGAGCCACCGACTCGGGGATCCCGGGGATCTCGCCGGGGACCTCGGACAGGCCGCAGGGAGGCGACACGAGCACCGGGCTGGGGGTACTGTAATAGTATTGATTGGATACCGTATTCAGCAACCCCCTCGTTTACTGTAATCCTTACGTTTGATATCTCTAGAACACTTTAAACCACAGTATCTTTTCGTTTAATAAGAACAATATTCGATAAGCAGTCACCGTACCCCTCTCTACCGTAGCCCTTACGTGGTCGGGGTGGGACTGGCGGAGGAGGAGGGCTGGGTGGACGACTCCTTGCGGACGTCGCCGTCGAGGTGGTCGGGCGAGGGGCGAAGGTCGTCATCTGAGAGAAGAAGAAATCGATAAATCGGAAGGTAAGGTAGCCATCATTTACCGTACTAATACAGAAAACAATAAAGTAGGAAGCACTAGGATTATTGTAGCCGATCAGTATCAAACAATTATAATCCAGTGTGTTACTCATCAATAAAAACGATAGTGCTGCTCTAGGATTAATTAATCGTTTCCCGAGTGCTGTGGGCACAGAAACCGTCGATCAGGCTATCCGAATCCTAACCATCGATCAATATCCGGCTACCGTACTCCCCTCGTTACCGTACCTGAGGGCGTGGCGGCGTCCAGGCGGATCGCTGCGGACTCGTTCATTGCTGCAAGCAATCGATAATGAATATTATATACAAAATATATAATTGTTTTTGGTGAGATTCCGACCATCAAGTCATCGATTCCCAGAGCACCCTGCCAATGATAAGATAAAGACGAAACCACTATTTGCTAGGGTCAAATCACAATTTTTGAAAAGATTTTTTTATAATCGTATCTATCTACAAGCGATCGACTCAAAGAAGACATACCCTGTGATAAGATAACGACGAAACCTCAATGTACTAGGTTCCGATAACCAATTGCGGCCAAATTGTTTTAGTTATATATCCATAATTAATTTAATTGATAAAATAAGTAAATAAATCTCACCATCATCGTCCTCCTCGGCGACCGAACTGTCCATCGCCACAGTATCTTCTCCTACAGGAGCCGACGCGTCTTCGATTGGGGCCGACTGTTCTGAAAAATGTCACAAACTGTTAGATTTATAATATAATATTTTATCCGCACATTTATTGTGATTGTGGGTGGGGTGAGGGTTGGAAATGAAAGTACAAGTAAAGTGAGTACGCGCACCGATCATCGAACCTCCTTAATCATCACATTCATGAACTCAGAATATTTCGTTGGGATTTTTCCCTTCCTAAGCGCATCATACAGTGCGTTACTTACACGAGCAGCAAATCCATGCTCGCGAATCTTTGTTTTGAAGGGAATTTTACAAACTTTATATCCTGCTCCTCTGAGATTAGACTTACTCAGAGTCAAAAAGTGAGCTTGATTACGTGTCAGGCGAGAGTTTCCAAATAGCAATTCATACGCATGTTTGAAGTCATTTATCTTTCGACGATAGATTAGTGATTTCAGTTTAAGCATTTCGTTTCGCTCTACCGGTCGTGGTCTATTCTCAAAATTATATCCCAAACATTTGTAACTGATCAATCTTGTTACTTTGTTCTGGAGTCTTTCAAGCTTTCCCGCGTCCTTTGCATGAACTGGAAATGCAACGCTCGGACAAAATTCAACCATAGGTCTAAAGTAGGTGGTGTATGCGTTTACCATCACTGCAGCATTGTTTGTGCTTAACCCACGGAAAATAAGGTTGGCACGGCAGATTTGCATGTAGGGTATCAAAGAAATGTCTAGCTCTCCTTTCGCAATGTTTTCTCGCAGGTCAGAGGAACCTAGAGAGCAGTGCGAACTAAGAGATCGGATAAACATTTTACACAACCCGTTAGATTCGCGTTTCACCAACTCATGGAATTCAATCTCTCAAGGTCTTTAACATTAGGGTGTGCATCTTGTTCACGGAAAAATAGATTCAATTCGAAAATCAACCCCCCCCCTCCCCTTTCTTGTTTCATGGACTACTGATATTCATTCCATCGAGGGTTCCCACAATATTTCCTTAGCAACTAATTTCTAGAACAAATTACGAAGCAATTGGCTAATGCAATTTTTTTTTGGAAAAAATTAGATCATAAATTAAACAACACCTCGTTTCCTCAAGCCTCAACACACTATTTTCTACGCCATAATGCTTCCAAATTATCCCCACGTATTTTGCAAAGATCCTTTCCCCACCCCTCAAATTGAGGTTTCAACCAACCCTTAATCCCCCTGATCCCGGCCCACTGCTGCTCCTCCGTCGGGGCGGGTTTCCTCTTCATTTGTGCTCTACCCATTTCTAGCCCCACTTCCTCTTATCGTAAGTGGCTCCCAGGGTACCCCCAAGTAAGCCCAGCCCCTCAAATTGATGTTTCAACGCACCCTTAATCTCCCTGATCTCGGCCCACTGCTCCTCCTCCGTCGGGGCGGGTTTCCTCTCTTGTTACTTTGTTCTGGAGTCTTTCAAGCTTTCCCGCGTCCTTTGCATGAACTGGAAATGCAACGCTCGGACAAAATTCAACCATAGGTCTAATGTAGGTGGTGTATGCGTTTACCATCACTGCAGCATTGTTTGTGCTTAACCCACGGAAAATAAGGTTGGCACGGCAGATTTGCATGTAGGGTATCAAAGAAATGTCTAGCTCTCCTTTCGCAATGTTTTCTCGCAGGTCAGAGGAACCTAGAGAGCAGTGCGAACTAAGAGATCGGATAAACATTTTACACAACCCGTTAGATTCGCGTTTCACCAACTCATGGAATTCAATCTCTCAAGGTCTTTAACATTAGGGTGTGCATCTTGTTCACGGAAAAATAGATTCAATTCGAAAATCAACCCCCCCCCTCCCCTTTCTTGTTTCATGGACTACTGATATTCATTCCATCGAGGGTTCCCACAATATTTCCTTAGCAACTAATTTCTAGAACAAATTACGAAGCAATTGGCTAATGCAATTTTTTTTTGGAAAAAATTAGATCATAAATTAAACAACACCTCGTTTCCTCAAGCCTCAACACACTATTTTCTACGCCATAATGCTTCCAAATTATCCCCACGTATTTTGCAAAGATCCTTTCCCCACCCCTCAAATTGAGGTTTCAACCAACCCTTAATCCCCCTGATCCCGGCCCACTGCTGCTCCTCCGTCGGGGCGGGTTTCCTCTTCATTTGTGCTCTACCCATTTCTAGCCCCACTTCCTCTTATCGTAAGTGGCTCCCAGGGTACCCCCAAGTAAGCCCAGCCCCTCAAATTGATGTTTCAACGCACCCTTAATCTCCCTGATCTCGGCCCACTGCTCCTCCTCCGTCGGGGCGGGTTTCCTCTGCAATCTGGGCGGTCGCTGTTCGGGTTCCTCGCCCGCCCGCAGGATGATGATCTCCTCCTCGTCCCACTCGAGCACTGTGAAGAACCGATAAGTGATACCGTAATCAATCAATGAGTACCGTAACCATTCCTTAAAGATTTAAATAATCATCCGTCCTAATAGAGAATCTACTGTATATTTTTACTCCTCGTCCCATTCGAGCACTGCGAAATCGATCGATAATCAATTCCGTAATATTCGACCCTAAGTGGAATGCTAACGTACATTTCTGCATAAACCAATATCGCACACCGTTCGTGGTGATACGGTTTCTCAGAATCTATGCTGCGACACCGGGAACTAGGCACACTCACGCTTCACAAATTGCTCAAGTGCTCATCGCCATCAATAGCTGGAATTAAAGCGTTCTATGAATTTCAACGAGCATCTATCCGTCACAAACCTGTTTCACTGACTATTATAATGTGAATAAAATGTATGTTATCTAATTTATGGAACAAAAAAAGAACAAATTCAATGTAACAACGAAATTGTTATCAGGCTCGATCTCGAAAACATATTTTAAAAAATCAATATTCTGCTACCGTATCTATCCCCTTCTATCTAACAATAAGAATAAAAAATCAATAACAAGCTACCGTACCCATGCCGGGTTCCTGTCCGTCGACGATAATGCGCGGCGGGAGTCGCGGATCGTCGCCGTCGAAGTAGGCGTACCGCTGCAGGGGGATGGATTACGGACATATGAGAAGCTATCGTAATCCACGGATATTTGCCCTTTTTCGAACCCCGCTATCGCTTCGATTATCAACAGGACTCATCTTGGAATATTAATGTAATCATGAAACACTATTCGCCCGTCGACGATATTTTTTTTGTTAAACACAAGAAAAGGCTTCGTCCAAAGGTTTGTCTACCATTTTTTGGAGAATCCCATCCGTAGGAAAACAATTAAGTGTTCCTTATAAACCACTTCCCTTCAAGAATTAAAAATTCAATATTATGCTGCCGTACGAATCTAGAGCATCACATCCCTTTCCCTACACTCCTCACCTGTTCCCTTTCCGGCAATTCCTGCTTCACTTCCACCTCTTCATCCGACTCCTCCCTTTCCTCGTCCACTACCTTCAAGGAAGAATGTAGGGTAAGCAAATACAGATATTTCTTATTAAAAATCCGCCCAAAGCCGGATTTTTTTTCCTATTTTGGGCATATTTTCCACTTCTGTTGGAGTGACACCTAGGCACACTTCAAAAATCACTCTAGTACTCGCCTTTCTCCTCTTGGGCGGAGGCGGTTTCCGTCCTCCCTTCTTCTTCCTTCCTCCCCGTCGTGGTGGTTGCTGCACTTGCAGCAGGGGTGGAGACTCTTCCTCGGAGATTACCTGATGAAATAAATATTGGATCAACTAGGTCATTTTAATTGTGTTGAGCTCGTATCTGCTCATGCGGATCTTTCGTAGACGGTGAATTTGAGGGCCACGAGATGTTCAAACACCAGAATGAATCAGGCAATATGGATCAGGCGTGTATATTGCCTATAATATAGAAAAAAAGGAAATCCACTTTTCTCATAGCGTTAATACAGGTCCGCTATAGACCAAATTATCAAGCAATGGTTGTAAGAAATCACAATGTTTTTTTTATTACCGTGACCTATTAAATGAATTTCCTGCTGTTCCTGATTACCCCAAGATTGTTTCAATATATTTGGGAGATTTTCCTCACCTTAACGGGTTCCCCGCTCTTCCTCCTGTTCTTTCTGCCCTCTCCGTCCATCTCCGAGTCTGCAGACGACGTCTGGGAGGAGCAAGCGGACGGCGTGGGCGAGGGCGATTGGGAGGCGGCCGAGTCTGCAATGGATATTATTGTTGTTGTTATTGCTGTTATTGTTGTTTTCTAACAACATAATCCAACACGAACGTTCTATCAGAGTTGATGTCTAGGTAGCAACCGTTGCAACTAAGAACACCCTCTCCCCTCGACTTTTTCAATTTATTCTTCAAATCACTCCAACAACGATCTGTGTTTCAGCATCTCCTTATCATCTCACTACACACCACAGAAATGATGGTGTGAGAGCAGCTTGTACAATACAACAGCAAATATTATCCCGCACTATTCTAGAGCATATTGCTATGACTTGTGTGCCTATTTCCTATCCATTCCCTTTGACAGGCCTACCCATCTCCCGTTCACCAAAGTTTCAGCATCCCCTTATCATCTCATTATCCCCAATGTAAATGTTGGTCCGTAGCTTGATATTTCAAAAAAAAGTGCCCTCGCTAGCATATTGCGATGACTTATCTCCCTATTTCCTAGTCATTCCGGGCATCCCCGCCCCTTTAACAAACCAAGTTTTAACAAAAGGTATGTCAACCCACACGCACCATCTCTGATCCTGCTGACGAGCGACTCGAGCGAGCTCTTCTTCTCCTCCTTCTTCTCTGCTTCATTTCCCTCCTTCCCTTTCCCTTCCTCCTCATTCTTCTCCTCCATGACCTCCTCCTTTCCTCCGTCTCTTCCATTCGAGGGATGGGGTGAAGGTTGCACTTCTTCCTGAAAAAAGGCCCCGTTTCTAGGAAGCGGATTTCATTTTTCTAATTTAATCAACCGCTTGTGAAAACATCGAGGGCCAAAAGTTGGGTTCAACTTCATTAAATACCGGAACATTATCGATTTTTGGTTATTGTCACAAATTTTCGCCTAAAACGCACCCAAAATAGTAGGAACGTTGAAATATGTACCTCCTTAGGAGTCGAGTGACGGGGGCAGGGAGACAACGAGAAGGAGGAAGGAACGGACTTCGTCTCGCCATCTTTCGTTACGATCCGGAGTTTGATCTGCAACTTGCACTTTTATGTTTCACAACAACATCATCCTTTGCGGAAACTTTGCTGTTCAGTAATCTTTTTGGTCTCTTTCTCATACAAGGTCATATATTGTCGTAACAACCCGGATGGTTATCAGACCACTACATACCAGGGAGTTCTAATTACCCCTTTTAATTGGGGTTGTGTATCTCAGGCCACTGTATATTTTTGATCCCCTGTTGCAAAAGAAAATTCAGGTATTTCGCTTATTTTTGCTATTACAATTGTCTTTCATACTAATTTGACGACGATTAAATCTAGAATGAAATTGGATTGAAACTTCAAAGTTCCAAGTTGCGCATCAAAATATCTTCTTTTTTCCATTTAAAAATACCCCTGTAACTCACGAGCTCTCGGAACTTCTCCGTATCTGCAGGGAACCTAGACGTTTTTGGTTTCGGCTTGGAGACAACACCCCAGGTCTGGAAAGCACGATTCAGGAATCTTCATAAAGAAATACTTGGCACTACTTTAGAAGACCAGAATGTATCGTAAATTGTAGTTTGGAATGGAACCCCTCATTTTTGCCATCCCGGTATTCTAAAGTTGTGCCGATATTTTTTTTTTACTAATCAAATTAATTACCTTAACAACGACAGGCGGTAGTAGCGAGGCATCGACTGGTTTGAGCGATATTGAGGGCTGGAATAAACTTTTTTTATAATTATTTAAATATTAATTAATTAAAATATATTTATTTAATTACCTTTGCGATGAACGGCAGTAGCGACGCGTCTGCGGGCTTGACTGAGACTGAAATGGGGTTATTTAATTATTTACTTTAATTTAGAAATACTGTCGAAATGCACATTCATTTACATGCAGTTGTTGGCTCTTTTTTACATTCAATTTTTCATCATATTTATTAATTTAAATACTTACTAATCGATGAGGATGGCCGAACTTGCCCAGCTGATGCCACGGCAGTAGACTAAAATATATTTATTTAAATAAATTACAATATTAAATCTCACCGATCGATCGGTGCCTCCCTGTGCTCTTGCCACTTGTCGCGAGCCATTCGACGAGGGGACGAATTGCCTGCAACATTTGGGCTTCGACGACACTTTATCTAACGAAATTTACATTCCTCATTAGTAACAACTGGATTTCCGCCCATTCAATCATCACATCGAAAAAGTTCATTATAGTATCTAGAAATGCCGCTGCAGATAGTCTGCGGGCTGTTATCCCTAGAGCACTAGATCAACCTTTCAATCCAACTCCAGGAAATCATTCAACCAAACGTAAACGCCATCCATTCATTAGTATAGAAAAGGTGATGTGATATACACTTTAAATTCTCCTGCAAGCCAAAAAGTGTTGAGCACGTGATCACGAGCCTCATTTCTCGGCACTATGTTGAATGAGAACATTCTGGGAATAGCCGAATGGATAATTATCATCCAGTAGGTTCTCATTCGACCTCGTGCCCTAATCTCGATCAACTCACTGATTGGGTGCCTTGATGCCGATGGGCGATTCCTTGTGCAGTGCGGGCATGGACGACAGATGGGAGGGACGAGGTGGAGCGGGTTCCTGCAGTGATTACGTGCTTCAGTGATTGAAAGCATGCCATTTAACCGTTTCAAAGTAGAAAGTTCAGTTAGATACTGAGAATGCTAGGTTGTCATTCAATGGATATTTTTATTATTATTTCAAAACAATATCTTGCGCCTTCATAGAATGATGATCACTTGCTGGTGTGTAATCGAAAATCATGCCCTTTTATCTGCCAACGTTTTTATCGTAGAAATTTCAGTAGCAGATGACAAGTTATCATGCATTGCATACATTTATTTTATTATTTAGAAGCAATATTTTCCACCCATTCCATAAGCACACTCCCCCTGTGTTCACACTAGCTGTACTACATAGTCTACTCGTTGAGTGCTCTCAGTCTGATTCGTAGCTGGGGTTAGGAAGTATCCTAGCAACGCGCTTTTAGTAGTGGATCGCCCGTATTTCATGCACACATTGAAGGATTGGCAGTGTTGCACGCGAAGTCACGTGCTTGTCTCACACAAGAAAAAAAAAGTATAGGGACTGAATTGGAATGATAAATTGCTTTGAAACATGGAAAAGTTCCAAGTCTAACAAGTATTCAATCATTTTTATGTGTTGAACCTATTCTTGAGCAAGGGGCAATCATCTCTGGTCAACTGGACAACGTTGCCCAGTCTAGGAATATTCACGACGTCAGACAAGCCGTCGTGAATATACTTGACGTCAGACAAGCCGTCACGCATACCGAATTGGCCAAATTACATTGAACTTGGTGTATTACATGCAATTTCTTCCCGAGATACTAACTCGATCGATTCTCCAATTCTCACCACATTTTTCATTTCCGCCTCTCGCTCCTTTTTCCTTTTTCGTTCCTTTTGCAACTTCAACACATCCAGTGGCGTCAGCTTCGGCGTCGACTTCGGTCCAACTTTGACTTGACGATAAGGAGCGGCCTGTAATGGAATATTTAGCGGGATAAGATTTATCGATTTCTGTCCAATCAATATTGAGGAAAATTGAAATATCACTGAATGGACAGGCCTGCCTCTTTGGGAATGCCTAGCTAACTGATAATTTTCGATGGTCAATCACGCCCAACTGATATTTATATCGCCGAACTGATAATACTCGATGGTCAATATTGTTCAACTGATATTTACATTCGGGCAGATATTTATAAACTGCCCAACAACAAAAAAAATCGAAGGACAGGCCTGCACAACTGATAATATTCGAAGGGCAATGATTCGGCCACTGTTGATAATCGACGGGCAATATTGCCCAACACATAAACATGTTCCAAATAAATCAGTATCTAGCTCACAAAGAAACTTGACAGTTGACTGTTTCCACTTGCAACACAAAGAGCCTCATTGGTGGGGTGTAAACACATTACTACTCGGTACTGGCTAGTGACAATTCTTTTGTCCCGAGTCGAAACTGGCGCGAAGCGCAGGTTCCTTGGGATCATTTGCAGTTGTTAATGAATCGCCAGCATTCAAACACATGGCTTGAACAAGGGAACACGTTGTTTAAAATGCTTTATGCGTTCGTTTGATGACGTAACGCACCTTGGCGAGGGAATCAGCAGTGAAGAAAGATGCGGGAAGTTTGAAGTTGGATGGAGTCAACGTCGACGCACGAAGGTTGGCATCCTGAATCAAATAAGACTGAAAACTAGCCAAACCAGTAAACTAATATCCCGTCAATATGTCAGTTACAGGGATTACTAATATCGAGTTAGACGTCTCGAACAATCTGCCTCATGTTTAATCCAACCCCCAAATGGTTCGGAAGATTTAGTGAGCAAGTTTAAACCTTTTGAGCCAAAGATTTACGCAAAAGTGAACAACCAAGGGAGATTCAGTGTTGACTCGCTCACATTTCACACAAGACCCATCGAAAAGGGAAATCCATTACGCAACAGTTTCGCCCGAAATTTTCGCTTTTTCACATCAGTTGATGGAATATGGGGTACAGAAAGGGGAGTGGTCTCACCGGTTTCAGAACAACGGGCAATTCGTTGGCCCCTGCGTCGAGAGGAGTCGTCGACTTGCGATCGTCCGGAATTGACTCACGCTCCCAGCCGTGACCAGAGCCGTCTCGAAGACGAGGTCGATACATCGTCAATCTGAAATAAAAATATATAAATTTATAGAAAATTATTTACTCGGAATGGAGCAGAGACATGGAACAGCAGAGAGAACAAGTAGAGAAAACAGAGTATTGCCGCAGCGCGAGATGTACCGTAGTGGAGGTTTCAAAATTCTGACAATGAGGACAGATTATTATTATTTATTTCGGAATATTTTATGCTTAATTTTTCTCAGATTTTCAAGACACAGCTCTACAAAATAATAAGCACTTGGACACAAAATCTACACTTATCGCAACAACGATCTTGTGTTGCTAAACATTACATGGAAAAGTGTCTACGCGAGCATAGACAACATTCTGATGAAGTTATCGTTACGTCTTATTTTAAGTGGATCACATCTGATGCTCCTTTTCCGAAATATAAAGACATATAATTTACTACTGTGCTGATCTGATTCGACTCGCATCTCAGAGTCCTCTCGGTCTCCCTGTACGACAGAGAAATAAATTTTGAGAAAACCGTTGGCACAAACGCTTCATCGACTTCCTCCCAACAAATTTAGCACAAAATATACAAAAATAAAAACACGTTGAATCCAATAAATTAAAACATCGGATACATACTTCTGACACCTACCGTATTTCTGCATTAGCTATTTTTAGTGACCGATTTGGATCGCCAACTGAAGCCAAAAATGCGCGGGACTATGAATTTTCCATTTTTGTATTTTTGCTTTTTGTCTTTGTTCTAACCGTTAGTGCTTCAATTTTGTCAATTTTTCAGTTCCAGGCAGTTGCCCATTCGTTCCGCCATGTCTGGGAGATCTAGTGAGGTTAGCATCGCTCATTTTCAACAGTTTTGCTCCGTTTTTCAAACTCTTGTTCTAATTTTGTCAATTGGTCCTAAATTTTATTATATTTTTAATAATTATTATTTAATTTAGGACGAATATGATGCTCTCGGCGACGAGGAGAAGCAGCTGCTGGCGGACATCTATCCCGAGCTCAAGCAGAAGCTGGAGAGGTCCATCGAGCGCTCGCGCAAGAAGAGGTACTTTTCTTTTTTGCTTCAATCGTTCAAATTTATTGGCTAAAATGAGTTGTTGCGTGTGCAGACGCGTGTGTTCGCTGGTTCAATGGCTGAACTTCAATCGCATCTATTCAGAACGCCAGTTCAACGGGCCAAGCCCGCCCCGGCGTTCGACGTTTCCTCGGAAGACGAGGACGATGGAGTGCGGCTTCTGGAGGATTCTCCCGTCGCTGACGTCTCTAAGAGAAGCGAGGACTGCTCCTTCCACTCGGCCAAGAGCAGCGTCGAGAAAGGTTTGCACAGTTATATAATTTTACATTTGTTTAGGATGTGCTCTAGCGATGCCTTTTCTATACTCATTATCACGAGACAGATTTAATACATTGGGCATTGTATTCTGTTATGCTTCCCTAACGTGCTTTGATTAAAATAAACGAGTTCAAGTTCAATGGAGGCTAAGCTTTGTCTATAGATAGTAATGTTCCATCTTTCAGCCAATTCGCGCTCGTCCGACTCGATCTCGCCCCCGACCTCGTTCAGGGCTGAAGTGAGTCCATTTATTCTCGAATTTCATATTCCATCAATATTATGCCGTATACAGTCATTGGCAAGAGACTAACTGCAACATGAAAGACTGCAGTTGACTGTTAGGATCTACGTGGCATTGTTGCTAGTACCTTGCGATAGTAGCAGAGTAACACTGTTGAATCGTTGTCTTTATATCGTTCGGTTCTCTTCAGGTGCAAACGGGCGATGAAATATTCTCCGCGTTAGGACATTTTTTTATATTGTTAGAGTATTTGGTCTTACTGACACTGAGAGTACCGATGAATGGGCGCTGCAGTGTCACTCGAATACGGTTGTTTCCAGGTGCAAACGGGCGATGAAATGGACGGGTCTTTCGTCGTCAATCCCCGGCTGAACTCGAGCAGCGACTTCGAAGAGATTGAGTGAGTATATCAGGGTCTAAACCATTAAAAAAACAACTGAATATCCCCCAAAAAGTGGTCGGATTCTATTTAAAAAAATGGTTCTGATGGTATCTCTATAAAAAAAAGGTATCTCTATCAAGTCTAGGCAATTGTAACTTTGCTTTCTCTTGGGAGCATGGAGTCACATTTCGATTGGTTTTTTTTCATGTTTCAAATAAACCACTCTTGGCTGATAGATGTCGATATGACCTTGAATTGTTTTGCAAATAATATTCAACTCCTGTGATTTCATTGGAATGTGATTAGAGTAGTATCCTCACTTTGAACCACTTATCTCGAGTGATCCGAATTTAATTAATTTAATAAATAAACGATATTGTTTACAGACAGGACGAGAGTCTCGCGGAGGAGACGGATGATGAGGAGGAGAGAGGAAGGGGGATGGGAGATGATGATGAGAGGTGAGCGAAAGATAGATATGATAGGTTAAGTCGTAGTAGACAGGCAGTTATTTTCATGTTTGGAAACTTGATACTGCATTTTTCGTCTACGTCGAGCTTTTGCTCAAACAGTAAAACGTAAAAAAAAATGCCACAAGTTCGTTCAATATGCCCTGTGTTCAGCGGCCCCACTAGTATCAGCGTGTGGCCCTGCAATTGCCCCTCCCCCCTTCGAACCCAGTAGCCGCTCACAACTGGCGTGACCCCAGTGACTATTTTTGTTTCGCGAATTCCCACCTTCCATTACATTGCTCAATCACGATGAGCATATGTTCAAACAGTGAAACGCCAAATTAACAACAACAAGTTTGTTGAATATTCAAAGCTGAACTTCTTATTTTGGAGTCAAATCCCCGTCACCATAGTTTTTCTTCATAACTCTTAGGTTTTCACCAACCTATGAAACGCTAAAGTATCAAGTTCATGGAAATTTTACAACGGAGAAACGACAGTCTGATTGGATCTGTTCATAACTCCAACCTTTACTGATTTAGTGAAACGTAAAAGCCCCAATTTGCAGTGTCCACTCGAGTGACGAAGACTTCATTGACGATGACGAATCGGAGATGAGCGTCGACCAGTCATTCCGGGCTGATGGTGCGGTATCGGATTATTCGATTACGTTATCGAAAATTAGTTCGTTTACGGTATCGAGTTTGTTCCTACCGTATCCAAGTAATCAAGATTCGATATGTAATTAGCAAGACCAGCCATTGCGGGCTGATGGTACGGTATTGGTTTATTGAATAATCGATAACCATCGATTAGTTATCGATTAGTAAGGCTAGAGCTGTTGATAGAGTTGATGAATCGATTTAATCCCTGCAGTATTCTGGTAATCGATAATCGTGATGCAGGGATTTTCCAATGAGCAGTTATTTCAGTCGTCATGGAGACGCCACCGAACAAGCGCGTGCTCCCGCCACGATCGACCAGGTACGGTGGATTACGGTAGTTTATTGATCTATGGTAGATTACGAAATCGAAGGGTAATTGATTGATTTTATTGGATTTCCTGTTGCCTATTAATTTTGTAACGGTAATCGATAATTCATTGGTTACTGTAGTTTTCCTCGCAGGAACCAGCAGTTCACCACCACCGGCAAGGTGATCGTCCCTGCGAAGCGAGGGAATCCCGCCGAGATCTCGCCAAGGTACGGTAGGATAGAGGGTTACGGTAGGTTACGGGGACAGATGAAATGATGTGATTATTTAAAATTTTATTCGGAGCCACTCTTGTCTTTATTGGGAAAGACATGTTCGAAAATGGAAATGGATATGGTGAAACCAGGATGTGGCGAGCGAATAAGTATTTTTGATAAAGACATATTGCAATATCAGTAATCTAGGAGTAACGCAGGAGTGAAAGATATACGGTAGCGTTGAATATGGGGGGCAATCTAACCACCATTACAGTAAGGCGGTCAAGGCATGGGAAACGTGAGGGTACGGTAGATCACGAAAATTACGATAGATTACCGTTTTCACCATTTCAGTGGGCCGGTCAAACAACGTGCTGCGGCGAGCAGTGATGATGAGGACGGCGATGGTAGCGGGGAGGAGAGCTTCGAGCGATGCGAGTATATTTAATTATTTGGTTTATTTAAAGTTTGAACAAGTAACTTGCGTATAATTGATATTGCTGACGTGCCTCACGGGATGTAGTTGTGGTGAGACCGAGATCTAGTTGGTGGAAGGAGATAAGAGCTTCGGGCGATGAGAGTTGGGTTGAAGCGGAAGGGGAGGGGACACTCCTTTGATCTCTTTGAACTCATCGATTGGTTGAAGGCGCATTCCAACTTCACATCGAGATGAGTCAAGTTCGCGTGGAAAGTAGTTGTGATGAGACCTAGATATAGCTGGGGGAAAGAGAGGAGAACTTATTGTTAGAAAGTGTGGGTGGGGTTTTGGTTGAAGAGAAATGCGACAAAATTTAATAGAACAATATTGATGTGCTGGATACACTCATGATAAATAATTAATGTGAAACAAGCACAGTTGAAATGGGTAATTTCGGCCCTCAAAAATTCCCATGGTATAAGCTATTTTTGGGTGGAAAAAAAACAAAAATTCTTATGGTATGAGACATTTTGGGTCAAAAATCGAAAATTCCTATGGTATGAACCATTTTTGGGTAAAAAATTCCCATGGTATGGGTCATTTTGGGTCAGAAATACCCATGGTATGATTTTCATACCATCAAACAATCCCACCCATTTCATCTGTGGAAACAAGAAGCTGGCTGTTTGAAAGCTTCGAGCGATGTGAGTGGGGTTGTTGGCAAAAGGGCGGAGAATAATTGAAGTTCTCGAGATCTTTCAAGAAAGGTGCAAAGATTGGTTGTTATTATGAAACACATTCGCTGTCTCGATCCAGGTGAGCACGCCTCTGGCAAGAAGTCGTTGGACTGCAACCGTGAACTGGCTGGTTGGAGATGATGTGAATTCATTGTGGGATAAAAGCTTCGATCGATTTGAGTGGTGTTGGGGATAAAAGAACAACGCAAGATCGTGTTGCTCGAGAGCCACATGGAAAGTAGTTGTTGTGAGACCGAAATGTGGCTGGTGAGGCGAGGAGAGGTTCGATATGATCCAGTGATTTCGCACAGTTTAGCTTCCAATTGTTAGTTTGAAGATATCTGTACCTCGACTATTGTATCGCGGGAATTTCTCGTGGGTAATAGGTGCGGTAAAACCGTAACCTCCGTGCAATTTGCTGGGAGATTTATTAGACCCGTTAACCACTCTGAATTGAGTTATTCGCGTATGCTCTCTGAGAAGTGGTTGTGGGGAAGCCGGGAAGTTCCTTGTTAGAGTAGGTGGAGGAGAGGAATTAGCTTTTACAGATATGCTTGAATGAGTGGAATATTTTTTTCCAAAAATGAAGTACTTATGATATTGGAATGTCTGTCATTCTAATTAGGAAGTAGTCGTGGTATGGCGGAGATCTCGCTGCACTTGCATGTTTTGCTGAATTGGCGGGGAATTTGTGAGCAAGGACGAAGAACAACTTCGAGCAACTTGATGCGAAGCGGATTGATTTGTTCTGTTAGTTATTTTTGTTTGAGCTAGCATCCCTATGAAGATTAAAGGGGCGAATAATGTTTACGAGAAATAGATTAGGTGAAACCGAACACTCGTTGCATTTCGTGGATGGTGAAGGTTCGAGCGATGTGAGTGGAGTTTGGAGCTGAAGGTTGAGATGGAATTGAAAAGCTCGGTGTTCTCAAATGATGTGAAGGCGGTGAGACCGAGAACTCACTTGTACTATACATGCACTGATCGAATTGTGGAGAATAGATTGATCATTATTATTCACTTAGTCCATCCCTCCAACTGATTGAAGTACTGCGCGATCTTCCCGGGGTATAGGTGCATTGAAACCAAGGACTCAATGTTAGTAGACATTTGCGCGCTGGGAGCGATGTGGCGTCTGTTTGATTGGTGATTATGACTGCCTTCCCACAAGACTATTGAAATACTGCGCGATCTTCCTGGGACATAGCTGCGGTGATCCCAAGATCTCGCTGCTAGTGGACATGGGCGTTAGAGCGATGTGTGAGGACGGGGAGCAATGATATGTTGGAGAATTGATTCAATCTGATTGAAATTATGCGCATTCTTCCTTGGATATAGGTAAAATGAAACAGAGAACTCAATGGTTGTTATTTTTTTGTTCGTCAGCGTATCTCTTCTCGGAATCGGCATGCCCACTTTCCCTGGTGGGAAGTAGCTACGATGCAACTGAATTCACGCAGTTAGATAATTTTTGTGGTTTGCGAATCGGGATTCACTGCAATCGGAGCGCCTATGTCTATCGTGATAATACGACACGATGGAACCGAAAACTCGCAGCCAAGATATTTGATACTTTGGTAGTTTGAGGAGTCACCTTCTCATCACTTTAGTTGCATAGCAGTTGGGGACATAGGCATGGTGACACCGCAATCTCGTGGGCGGTCTAACATTTGTGGATTGAGAAATGGCTCCCTGTTGTTACCGGAGTGCGGGCGTGTTTTCATGAGAACAAGTAGTGGTGAAACCGGGAACGTGTAATGCCATATTGTGTATGTTGGGAAAAGATCAAGTTGATCACAGGGGTGCGCGTACTCTGCATGAAGTATAGTCGGAGTGGAACCGAGAAGTACATTCTCATTTTTATTGAGAATGCAATGCAAGTTTCAATATAAATTTCGCGCTTCTCACCTGATATGCTAGCAGTGAAACCTGGAAGGTTCTTGTGTCGAATCTCGAATCAGATCTTATATGAGGACAGATTCAACAAGCTACTACAGTTCGTGCACGCCACACTGTACATTGCTCGGGTGGAACTAGAACGTGGCGGTCCAGGTTTATTAAAAAAAAAACAATTAGCGAACTCATTGTCTGTATTGCAGATCTCCGCAAGTTGAAGGAGGATGATCAGCGGAAGAGGGAGCAAGAGGAGCGGATGGAGGAAGACGAGGGGGAGGAAGGAGAGGAGATGGAGGATAGGTGAGTGGTGGGGATATCTAGATCTGGCTTATTGTTGAAAATAGGAATAAAATGAAGGGGGGGGGTGATAAACAGAGGATAGTGTGGGAGCAAGAGGAGATGGAGGATTGGTAAGGGGAAGGGGGGGGGGTTAGGAGTCAACAAATTTAATTAGAAACGGGGAGATGTGGAGCATTGGAGGGGAAGCAGTGGCGAGGATAGCGAGATTTTTGGTTGTTTATTGTCGTCGTGGATGAAGGAGGCACTATAGCCGTGAGCAAGTTGGTGAGATAAGTTGATGATGAAACGTGAAAGTTACCAAATATCCGGATAATTTTTTCCTGTTTTTTTCCTGGAGTCCCGTTGTATTGTTGACGATGCAGTTTGTGGGCTTGTGGGTGTTATATTCTACTTATAATATGTTTAATTATAATTTTTAAAATAATTATTTATATCCTTGCAGTTTCGTGGTCTCGGACGAGTCAGTCGATGTGATCGACGACGAGTATGAGAATGGCAGTGATGAGGATGAAGAGGATGAGGAGGGAGGGGGGAGAGACAGGTATGGGTGATGCTGTGATTGCCGGATATTATGTACAAGTTATGCATATTGTGTATCAGAATAGGAACGAATGGAAATAAGGAAAAAAGTAGGCCGAAAGTGGTATTTTTGTGTTTCACAGCTGCCACTTATTGGGATCGGTTTTGCATTCCTCGATTTGATGAGATTCTTCCAGTATTCAGTTATATAAAAAAAACAGCTATGATTTGTACTTCACATCCACCACATAGTGTTGGGCGCAGAGGTTTTCTGCTACTAGCGGATTAGCTATAGCAATAAAAATAATTAATTATTATTTGAGCAACCTCTACGTTTCACGGTATTCTCTTAACCTACCTTATTTGCCGTATTTAGTATGAATGACGGTTGCCTTGTACAAATAGAACTGTGAAGTGGGACTAGAGTGTTATGCGTTTCACGGTCTCCACATATTCTTGAAGGATCTCGTTTTGTGATCTTTCGAGCTTGTCTTCGATAAAATATATTCAAAATACAAAAAAAATCTATTATTACTCCTTGTAGTGGCGACTCGTCTTGCTCCTCTGAGGACGACGATGGAAAGGAGAATCGACGAACAAAGGAGAAGAAACACGAGAAGACGCCGGGGAAGAGAAAAAGTAAGTGATGACGGTGTCGGCAGAAAAGCTTTTACAATTAGAAAAGGTGCTCTAGATGCGTCGGGTTAGAGAGTTGTAGATAATATTTTCTAAATGATTCGCTGATAAAAATGTAAGTTAGTATTTGTTGAGTCCCATATGCGATCTACATACCAATCAGGACTGCGCCAGTTCGGCTGTCTAGTACAGCCGAGACACGAAACAACCTTGTTAAATATGTAATCTTTCGGTGGCCTTTGCTATTGTAATTGATGGAGAACGGTCATCACTGAATGACTATTCTCATATCTTGAATTGATGAGACACGAATCAGCCATTCGAAACTTGCCAGTTACCTTTTCTCATATCGGAAGGCTGGAAGTGATCCATTCATTTGTGGATCACTTCCAGCTGGAAGTGATCCATTCACACTGACCGCGTATTTTCCCAACGATCTTGTATTTGATTTTCGGTACGAAACAGAGACACTTATTGTATACGGCCCGGTGCGTTCGATTATCTAGGCTTGATGGAACGACAAACAACCTTGTAAAACGTCATTGGTATTCTGTGAGTAGGTGATCGACAAACAAGAGCTATCGTACGCAAATCTCGTCATCGATCGGCAATCATTAATTTGTGGCTCTAGTGTTATTATTTTAAGACGAATTCCACCCGTACATCAGCCAGGGTTCCCCTCGCTCAAATATCTAGAATGGTCGAGTCACAAAGCAACCTTGTGAAATATTTTTAAAGAGACAATTGCATCGAGATTCTATCTGTTGTTGGATAGAGTTAGCCTACCGTTACCTCATCATACCGTAATCAGTCGATAATCATCTACCGTATTCTCAGACCTACTACTCGAGCTGGCCGACACCTTCAACAGCCCTTCCGTGCGCGCAGTCGACAAGGTGAGGCACTCTCCCCGTTTTACGTGCTCTCTCGCTCGGTCTGACCAGAGAGGGAGTACGGAAGTGAAATGAATAAAGCCTGATTGACCTGGGGAGAAAGAATATCAAAATGACCTGGCAGGTCGGATTAGCAAGGACAAAGAAATCTGACCTGTCAGGTCGCCCTCATTTTAATACCTGATCAGGTATTTCGACCGCGTCATTTTACCTGATCAGGCCGAATGACCCAAAAGTGGAAACCCTAGAAATGAATCGATAAGTGTGCGGCTATGGTAGCGATCAATCGATAATTGTACGTGCTCTCTCGCTCTGGGAAGTAGGAGATATTGGGTACGGAAACTAAATTAGGCGATAGCTGTCCGGGTACTCGATTTAACGCTAAAATAGTCACTGGCCTAGCAGTGGGCTCCGCAGGACGAAAGTGCCTTGAGTACGGGGTGAACCTTTACCTTTACCTCTCGCTCTGTCTGACTTGTGAGGGAGCATAATGAAGTAGGAGGGATTGGGTACGGTAGCCGACTGAATGGAGTTGGTACGCATGCAAAAATCTAATATTATGCGCAAAAATGATATAAGTGGGAAAATTGAGTTTGGAAGGAGCAATCGGCAATTGTGCGGGTACGGTGGCAATAATAATAGGATTACGGTAGTCAATCAATCGATAACGTCGATTTGTCGTTGCAGGAGTCGCGCGACCCGGACCGGCACTTCCTGCTGTCGCTGTCGGAGAGCTACGAGGGTGAGTGGATGGAATGTCTGACTCTCTCATTTCCCCATGCTCTCTCGCTCTTTCTGACCGGCGAGAGAGCATTAGAGATGAGAGTGTGTGATGACGTATCATTATCACTAATTGTGAGCGTTTCAATTGTTGAAGTAATGATGAAACACAAAAATGAGGGGATGGGGGCGAAGGAGGATCCCGGCTTCGAGAGTGCGGTATGAATGAATGATCTCGGTTGTATTCAATTAATCTTGGACTTACTTCTCAAATATGATAGTTTTAAAATGGCGGTCCCTAACAAACGGTACGATGATGATTGAGTGATGGCGGTGGGTTGCAGATTGTGGTTTCACACATAGGTTTTGTCTAAGTGAACTTGGCTACCGGCAATACTTGACGAATAGACTCTCACTTCCAAAAAAAATAATTGCCAATCGAGGCTTCACGGTTGTTGTACAACTCAACAAACGGTGGTTAACGTCGATCATCGTATGTGTCGATTTTCGAAGAAAAACACGCTGACTACTCTTTGTTGATTTTCGGAGGTCATTTCGTTGGCAATTGTGCAGTAGATTGATCCGGGTTTCACGGCTAGGATATGAGCTGCTGCGGACAGCAGCGAGCATTATTGATGACGGAGTAATAGAATAAAATTCACATTAGTGGTTACGGACTCACGGTAATCAAGGAATAATAATATAAAAAAATGTCTAGTTTTTCCCACACTATCGTTCGTGAAATTGGCAACAAAAAGCGACAAAAAAGTTCCGAATATACTACTGCTGCACTCCCACTGTAATCTTCCCTGTCGCTGCAGGCAAGCTCCGGCATCCGATATCCGATTCAATCGATAACTGAGTACCGTACCCCTACCGTTAGCCTCCCTATTGCTGTAGGCAAACGCTATAGATCGGATGTTGGCATCCGATTCAATCAATAACTGAGTACCGTAATCCTCCCTATCACTTCAGGCAAGCGCCGTCACACAATATCCGATTCAATCGATAACTGAATACCGTAATCCTCCCTATTTTTCATATTCAGGACGTCGTCACGCGGACGCGGAGTCCTTCCTGAGGAGGGGCGTGAAGGGAGAGAAGACGAGGGCGGCCCTCGTCCAGAGACTCTTCGAGATGTTCAATAGGGAGATATTCGAGGATAAGGTGGGACACAAGTTCAACTGGTTACACAACTGGATACAATTGACGTAGGGGATTGACTAAAGTGCCGAGATTGGCAAGGAAAAGAGGCTGTTCGAGCTGTTCAATAGGGAGATATTCGAGGACAAGGTGAGACCTAGATTCGCCTGGTTACGGGGAAGTAAAAATTGGCGCGGGGGATTTACCAAAGTATTGAAATTGGCCAGTAAAAGAGGCTCTTCGAGATGTTCAATAGGGAGATATTCGAGGACAAGGTGAGACACAAGTCCAGCTGGTTACAGGGAATTAACAATTCGTGCGGAGTATTTGTAGATAGAAAATTAACATTGTTGCACTACTAGCGGCTAAGCAATCGTCTTGGGTCCTGTCTTGATGGGTATGATAAGTGGGTGAAACGTGAAAATATTTGGTAACCTCTTTGGATAGTTTCTTAATATTAGATGAGAGGTTGTTCAAGCATCATGGAAGAAGACAATCGTCGTGGGACGTTCTTGCTAGTGAGATCGAGCATTGGTGAGGCACGAACCAGCCATGTTTGCCAGTTTCATCTGAAATCGTCAAATAAGATAGAGAGATAGACATGCAGAGACAGCTCGAACGGAGCACAATAGGAAGATGTACGAGGACAAGGTACGGTAGGAAGAGATACTGTAGCCTGAAGTCTGAAGGAATTCACAGAGTAGATAGCGGATGTTTAGTGCTTATTTGTTGGCTCAGGATCGCCTGGGTGCCGTCTTGCATGGTGTTATAGCATAGCTGTTGCGCGAAACAACCTTGGAGTTTCGTTAGAATAGAATCGCCCGGTCTGTGATCTAAAACCCCTAGCGATAATGGGTATTATTGTTTTTTATACGGCACACTGCATCATAGAAGATACTGCACACTTGCGTATCTACGTAGACCCTCTGGTGCATGAAACTGCCTAGATAGATGATCAAAATAGATGTAGGCATTCTGTGACCAAACTCCCCTTGTGCTTCTGATACCCTTGAATTGTTTTGAGAAAGCGGACGCAAAAGTGTGTCTTCAAGGTTGTTTCGCGTTCCAGCGATTCTAGTCATTCGAGCGTAGATTGTCAAAGACGATTTTGATTCCCTTTGTAGGCAAACAATTTATCATTACCCCCGTTACGTGTCTGCAATAACTCCTTCCATCTAAAATGGACTATCTTACCTTCTCGGATATCTTCCCATTGTGTACACTGGTGGTATCGAAAGGTGTGGGGGTACCCGCCAAACAATACGATTCGTATCTATACTGTTCTGTGTTATCCTGAACCTTCCGTGTGATCCAGTATTCCGTTATTTCCAGCTGCCCTCCGACCTCTCGATCACGTTCAACGCGCGTCTCCGGAAGACGGCCGGCAACTGCAAGTACTCGACGAGGCAGAGCAAGTGCAGCATCGAGCTGAGCCCGAAGGTGTGCGATAAAGCAGGTAAGTATAATAGCCTTGCAACTTGTAAGAGTCGGGTGGGTTTAACTTATCAAGAGCAGTGGGTGGGTGGAGGTGGGTGGAGGGGGGCAGCTGAAGCATAGAGTTCGACCAGAGACAGCATTGTCGAAAGGGTTCCTAGCTAGAATTTGTAGAAAAACTGCGACGGCAAATCACCCTCCAACTAATTTCACGATTGTGTTGGTATCAGCGTCCTACTTGAAGAAATCGTTAAAGCAAATCCACCTTGCCCTTCTATCATTCCTGAATCGTGAAATTACCGTGTTCTCGATCGTTCTGATGTCGATAAATTCTCAGTTTCGCTTATTAGCGCTAAGGCGGTTCGGAGTTACATGAGTACTATGTGATTCGAGCAGCGCAGCTTCTAGCAATATCATCAACCTTCTCCGATAAAAAAATAGTTAGCACGTGATTTTTATATGGTGTTGTGGCATATATTCTATGCAAGCATATTATTTTATTTATTTTTTTATTATTTTATTATTTACAGAGCGGATCCGGGACACGCTGGCGCACGAGATGTGCCACGCGGCCGTGTTCGTGCTGCATCGACTGATGAAGGAGTGCCACGGTCCCGTCTGGCGGACATGGTGAGTACGGTAGGAGGGGGGGGGTGTATCGCGAAGTGATTGCATTTGGATTATGATAGATCCAATCTGCTGGTCGTGGTTGGTACGGTAATGGGCTCGGTAACTCGATAGACTACGGTAGGATACCAGAATTTACGTAATAGTTGTATGCACTAACTAGCGTCAAAATGTTTGTGGGAATGTATTGTCTGTAGTAACGATAAGATGTATAAGTCCAAGGCAGAGAGTAAGACGGTTTATGGTTCAGTGTTCATGTGTAGTGTAGTAAGGAAGGCCCAATCTGAGGCGAGGGGATGGAGGAGAGAGCAGTGGGCGGAGCTAGAGTTGAGTCATCGTATCTGGCCGATACACTCCCAGGGGCCCGAGAAGAATTGACTTGTTGAGTTGAATTGAGGTTTGAACTTGATGATTGAACGAGCAATAGCTATAGTAGAACAATAACAAAACAATGCAAGGAAGTGACAACAAGAATAATCAATGGGAAAGTGTAGTATCTGGACGATACCCCCCCGGCCTAGCGACGAGAAGTGAATAGCTTGTTGACCTCTTTCGCAGTTCTCGGGCTGGGTTTGTGGATTCCCTGACGTGGGTTCGGCCACTTGAGGTTGAATTGAATTGACTTCACCCAGCTCTCCTCTCCCTTGAATTGATTGTTGCCCCTGTTGACTGATTTTCGGTTGATTGATATTGATGCTCTTGAATAGGGGATTGACCGCTCTTCAAACGAATTCATTGGCCTGAAGAGCGGCAATACCGAAAAGGGCGATCATTGAGAATATCGAATGAGATCTGAATTATGCCCTGATTATCTGAGAAATTTCTAAACTCCATTTGATTGAGCATGATCTCTGAGGGAGCATTAGTGATTTGGATGTAGTCCCCATCATTGAGATAGGAAATCTCTTCATCTTTTTGAAAGGGGTCCCATTGAGTCATCGCGCCCGTTGCGTTTTTGTGTTTGACATTTCGCACCTTTGATCCTATCTGTTGAGACTGGCTACCTGTGGCCTGTGTGTAACACTCCATGGAAATGTCACCACCCTGTGATTCACATTCAGATCTATTGTAGTGAGAATCGATTGGTTGTTTGAACACATTAGAGGAGAGTTCACAGTCTTGATTTGAATTGAGATTTGGTTGAATTGAATCTAATCCAGCAGGACTAGTTGACACTTTTTGAGGATAACTAACGGGATCCGAAAATTCTCTCTTTTGATGTTGAGTCACATGGGACGGGGTTGACTGGTACTCCATTCTCTTCCTAGGGATCAGAGGAATGAAGAATTCAGAGTCGGGAATTGCGTCGAAAATTTTATCCGTCATTTCTATTCTATTTTTGACACTATTGAGCAGATCCGTCAGTTTTTGTATAGCATGCTCAGCATATTCGATTGATTGATTGTGTTCTGGATAATTGAAATGTTCGCGAACTTTATGAGATTGATCCCCGACTAAGCAGTTGATTGATGCAAAAGCGCGCGCATGGTTGATCTTCACCTCAGTAACTAGGGAGGAAATGTGCGAAATTGCAGTGGTGATTGAATTTACACGTTTTGTGAGTGATTCCTGTTGATCAAGAAGATAATCGAGAATAGTTGGAAAAGTCATATCCCACGGCAAAATCGGATCGTAGAGACCATTGAGATTGTTGACATAGCTGTAAAGGGATTGAACTGACTTCATGCATAGCTGTCGATCATCCTCGAATTGTCTCCTTGACATAGCCCTACTGCAGCTGTCGGCAGTTGGTTGTTGACAGTTTGAGTAATGAAAAGGCTATTAGGCAAGAAAAAGGCGATACGGATATAAACGACGAATGGAGATAAAAGCTAAAGGCAATCGAAAACGGCAGAAACAAAAAATGGGAGACTTGTAATAGGCTACCACAGATACGGGAAAATAAGACAAGGCAAAAGACAAAGGAAATAAGAAGAAATGCAAAGCAGAAGACGATACACTCCCAGGGTTCGAATGAGTTGGTCCAAGCCGATGCACCAATTTGTGGGAATGTATTGTCTGTAGTAACGATAAGATGTATAAGTCCAAGGCAGAGAGTAAGACGGTTTATGGTTCAGTGTTCATGTGTAGTGTAGTAAGGAAGGCCCAATCTGAGGCGAGGGGATGGAGGAGAGAGCAGTGGGCGGAGCTAGAGTTGAGTCATCGTATCTGGCCGATACAAAATGGAGTGTCATAAAGTCCAACTACAGACAATAAGGTGCCATTTCGGTCGATACATCCGGTGAAACTGAGAGGGTCTGGGCCGAATTTAGACTATACCAAATCTGTCGTTGGACTTTATGACGCTCCAATTTGACTCTAGTGCCTTGAAAATTATTGACTGATTTTCTTAGCTACCGTAGCTTACTGTACATCTACAGGACTCCTCCCTCTTCCGCTTCCTTATTCTTTACCTATGCTGTGTAGGTTACGGTAGGAGGACTAGGAGGGCTACAGTTCCTTTTTTTGCGGTTGATGATAATTCAAGATCTTGCCATACTTTCTTCCAGGACTCGCAAGTTCTCCTCCCGCTTCCGTGGGCTGCCCGTGCCGGAGCGGTGCCATAACTACGAAATCGAAGCGAAGTTCGTGTACGAGTGCGATGGATGCGGGCAATTGTGAGTGATTTTTACAGCTTTATTTTTGTGGAAAATCGGGAAAACAGTAGCAAAAGTGGGAATGAGAAGGGTAAAAGTGAGACAACTACGAGATCGAGGCCAAGTTCGTGTACGAGTGTGACGGATGCGGGCAATTGTGAGTGAAATTACAGTCAAAATTTATTAATATTTATTTTAAAATGTGAAAGTTTGGGGGCATGTAATGGCATTAGGACGAGCAGACGAAGTTTGTGTAGAAATGCGATGGATGCGGGCAATTGTGAGTGATTTTTGTGGTTAAATGATGCAATTTTATGTGTAAAAAATGAGAATAAGTGGGTCAGGAATATGGATTAGCAAGTAGAGGCTGAACCTGTTAGATCGCTGCCGCATACATTTGTCATAACACGTGAAGATGCCCCAAATGCGATTCATCCAAGAGTGACTTTACAATTAGAAAAAAATAAATCAAGATACATTTGACTTGCTCGCAAGTTTCTCTCCTTTCCTTGTGTAATATGGGACGGTAATTTCGTCCCGGCAGACTGAAGCTACGCTTGCGCGTGAAGACTGCTGTCGGGATTTGGAAACAATGAGAGTTTCTCACATAGGATAGCAGTAACACAATACGAATATCAGCACCATTGACTCCCCCTCCCCTCCGCCCCTTTTGCTGCGTGATAGACGTCTTACATGGGAAATTAGAGCCTAGAGTCTGGGAGACTGGAGCAGAGCGCACGTATGGAAACTGATTGCGGGACTTATTAACAATTCGTCGCTAGTTCATCGTCTAAATACACAATTAGCGTTCAGAGGAATCAGGGTGATTTCATCCCGCTTGTTTGCGGTTGCGCCGGCATGTCAAATATTGCTGGTGCGGGTGTGCTAGTGATTAGTCCAGCACAGTCTGTTAAAAAAAAGCAATTTCCTGATTCAGAATCTGAGTAAAGCACAAGGCTATCGTTAACCTGCCGACAGACAACAAACACTGTGAAGATATTGATAGTTTGATATATTGAATACTTTTCTTCTTCCAGGGTGAAGCGTCACTCGAAGTCCCTGGACACGGAACGCAAGTGCTGCGGGCGCTGCCACGGCCGGTTTCATCTGCGCGAGAAGACGGATACGGTGGGTTACGGTATCATTGTGGGGGGGGGGGGCTATGTTCGGTGGGGTAGAGTTATTCGATAATACAGTATCCGTGATGAGTGAGTAACGATATGTTTTGCATGACGATTAGAGGTTAAGCATATCTATAAGTTTCAAGTGTTATTCTTGGTGAATTGCCGTGAGGTGATTTCGGCATGGGAGTCTGCGGTTGCACGATGGATACAATAGGGCTGATGAATGCCAGGCAGTGATCTACTCTCTGCTCATCGTTGGAAAGTTACTATGAATGAATCTTGCCCTTCTCCACTGGGTTAGACGTATTTCCGATAGTGTACTCTGCGGGGAAATGAATCTATCCCGACAATCTGAGGTTGCACAAAGATTTTATTACTGCGGATCAGTCCGTAGTCGTAATTGGAAATGTCCTGGCTTTCCGTACAGCCACATATCATTCACAAACTTTGTACTGGTGATAGGTGGGTATCAATACGTTGCACACCACATTTTAATTCGATTTGATACTCACGTTGTGAATTGGCGAAGTGATTTCGGCATGGGAGACTGGGGCTGCATGATGTTGTGATTAAAACCGATGAGTGCGCTAAAGTGATCAGTAGCATGTAGCTTCTAGATGCACACAATTCTCATACAAGCCTCTTTTAGCCGGTAGCCGGGCATTAGTATGTTGCCACATTGCTATTCGATTCGATACATGTGAAGTGATTTGGTCCTGGGAGACTGATGTTGTGAATAGACTGGTGAGAACGAAGCTGTGACTATTCTCACCCAAACCCCTTTGCTCTGGTGGTAGCTGGGCATTAATATCTAACACATCATATTCCCAGTCAATTCGACACTTTCGTGTTGAATTGGCTAACTGGTTTCTGCCCGGGAGACCGGGGCTGCGTGATGTTGTGATTAAGACCGATGAGTGCGCTAAAGTGATCGGACTCATGAAGCTTCTAGATGCACACAATTCTCATACAAGTCTATTTAATCTAGTGGTAGCCGGGCATTAGTATGTTACCACATTGCTATTCGATTCGATACATGTGAAGTGATTTGGTCCTGGGAGACTGGGGCTGCGTGACGTTGTGAATAGGCTGGTGAGAACGTAGCTGTGATTACTTGCCATCATCTAGTATGCACAGACTATTCGCTCGCAAACCTTTTTGGTGTGGTGGTAGCCGGGTATTAATATCTAACACATCACATTGCCACTTGGTTCAATACTATCATGGTGCATTGGCGATGTAATTTCGTCCAGGAAGACTTGGGCTGCGTGATATTGTGAATAGGCTGGTGAGCTCGACTTTAATAATCATCCAGCGTTTATCATTTTATAAAAGGACTATTCTCACCCAAACCCCTTTGTTCTGGTGGTAGCTGGGCATTAATATCTAACACATCATATTGCCAGTCAATTCGACACTTTCGTGGTGAATTGGCTAACTGGTTTCTGCCCGGGAGACTGGGGCGGCGAGATGCTGTGAATAGGCTGATGAGAATGCGACTGTGATTTGAAATCGTCTCCTGTCATTCAAACAAGCATCAATTTCCAGCAATTCCCTTTGCTCTGGTGATAACCAGACATAAATTCCACTCTCGATTCGATACCATCGTCAAACGGGAATACATTATCGCTTAACGGCGTGATGCAATGACCCCTCGTTCCATTCTATCTCCCGTCTATTGGGGTTCAATAGATCTGCACCTCTTTGAACCTATAACGGTGCTTTGTCTGTCTGACGAGAGGTCTCTCTGGTCACGAGAGATTCTGTAAAGGTAAGAGTTGCGTGATGCAACGGCCTCTTGTACCCTTCCTCCGTATATTGAGGTTCAATAGATCTGTACCTCTATGAGCCTATAACGGTGCTGTCTGACAAGAGACTGCGTGTAGAATAGAGATGCGTGATGCAATAGCCCCTCGCTCCATCTCCCCATTCTTCAACTGGGGTGCAATAGAAGAGGAAAGCCTATGCTGCTACAACAGTGGCAGAGACGTACTATAAATCCTGTGAGTGGTGTGATCTCTATCCCTACAGCATAACTCGCTCTTGCGACGAGAGAAGGGGAAATGTGTAGTGGCATATTAATTCGCTCCCTGCGAGTGTTGTTGTGATGATATGCGCGTGCACGGTATGCTATGCTAGAGAACAATCTCTCGGAAATGCATGATCCCTCCTCGATCAAACAGTAATAGTGATCAGTGGAATAGAAGAGGCGCATGCGAAGCTATCCCTTACATGATATGTGTTATTTAGCTAGGCAGGCAGCGTCAGGGAGTAGGAAAACAGTGGGAAGCGACGGATCATTGCTCCAAGCGGTGCGATGGAGGGGTAATGTATGCTACGCGGGGTAAGAACATTGATCAGGTATTGATTGATCGGATAGTATTATGGAACCTCTCTGAATTCGGATCAAATGAAACATCAATAACCACCGATTTGCTGATTTCGAGTTTCACACAGGGGTCATGTAATCAACGATTACTGGTTTGGCAATTGAACAGCGTCAAACTGCCATAAATGTATAATATTTGGGAGGTATAATGCATGATTCGATGCATGTGAACAGTGACCATTTACGATTGCGGTGTGGCATTATCTGAAAACTCTGAATGTAAAAAAATACAGCAATCTCCACTTAGCCGGTAAAGTTCGCGCTTCACATTCGAATCATCTCATCAATGGTAACGGAGTAGGTGGTATAACGCATGTGGGAAATATAGGTGAAAAAGCTTTTATTTTTCGAGCTTAGGGGCCTAGTGAATTATTTAATTTATTATTTGATTGCCTGGAAGCCATACCAATGCCAAAACCGAAACGCTCGGCAGCTCCCGTGTAGTTCGAGCTTCACACCCGAGCCATGTACTCCAGTGATGTGGATTGGGTAATAGGTCTCTCTCCTGTAATGCAAAAAATAACAGACTAACCGCCAGGCATAGAAAACATATTTTATTGTTTATTATTTATTAATATCGCTATTTTTTTTAAATTTCAGAACGGTAAGAAACGCGAGGCGAACGCGTTCGCCCTCTTCGTCAAGGACAACTACGGAGAGGAGAAGAGGAGTGGACGGGGGCATAAGGAGGTACGGTAGGGTTACGGTGGGGGAGGTGGTATCGATTGATTATGGTACTATAGGATGTCCCACAGGGAGGTGCAGTAGAAGAAATGTCTCAATTGATGGTTATTCAAAATTGTAATTCATGTTTGTACCTCTGCGCCCTATCACTTTTGGGTTGCGCAATCGTGCCAAAAGACCGGGCGATCTATTGGATGCGATGCTCTCGCCTGTGCGGTTTCGAAATGAAATACGAATAAAGAATCAAAAGAGAATTAACGCCGGGATAGCGGATCAGAGATCCAACCGGGTGATTAAGGTTGCGCAATGATGTCAATATGTCTGGTGATCTTGTGGATGCAATCCTGACGGCGCAGGTAGTGTACAAAATACAAAAATAACAATAAAGATCAATCGAGGACGATAAACCAAATGGGGATTGCCGGATAATCGTCTAGTCCTCACACTACTCTTTCGAAGATCTCTGAATCGCTGAACATGCGGGAGCTTAAGCCGCCTCGTTTTTCATGCGTTTCAATAGTGAGGGATAATCCCTCCTACCGAAATCCCCCGAAAATCGCTGAACAATCTTTCGAACTTTCTTTGTTTTCATAGCTGTGTTTTGGACCATTCATTTTGGACAATGCAGGGCTTCTTTGGCTTTCGCACTCTGCAAAGGCAAGGGATTACATCAAAGAGGAAGGTGCAGGGGAATTCCCTCAATGTGACTACTAGCTAGTCACGAGGGTTATAATGGAAGTACAGTGGGACTATGATGACGCACGATTTTGCTGTGTTATTGGGACTTTCTGATGGGGGTGTTATATCAAAGAAGAATAGTCAGGTACTTCCTTCCAATGTGACTACTGGTCACGAGGGTGCATTATGAAAGCGCGTTGATACAGTGAGGCATAGCTGCATAATAATCTCGAGCTAGGCATGACTTTTGCTAGAATATTTTTCAAAGAGGAAGGGATCACTCAATGTGACTACTGGTCACGAGGGTTGCATGGTGGAAGTGTTTTGAGATTAGTACAGTGACGCATAACTGCATAATAATCCCGAGTTAGCCATGACTTTTGCTAGAATACTGATACTTTTGGGTGGAGGAATTACTTCAAAGAGGATGGGACAGGAAATTTCATCCAATGTGACTACTGGTCACGAGGCGAATGGAGGAAGCGATCTGAATGACGCATTCGATATTATTCCGAGATAGCCAGACGAAATTGGACGCTTGATTTGGATAGGGTATTGGAAGTATTCTATGGGAAGGGGAATCCCTCCAATGTGACTACTGGACACGAGGCAATTTCGCTGAAGTACAGACTCCGCATGATGCATTCAATATAATCCCGAGGTAGCCTTTTGAAAAAAAAGTACTTTGACTTTCGATTTTGATAGGGCATCGTGACTTTTTGGATGGGATGGGAATTCCCTACAATGTGACTCTCCATGACGCATTCCAATATAATCCCAAAGTAGCCTTTTGAAAACAGAGAGCTTGGTCGTTTGATTTTTATAGCGTTGTGCGACTGTATTATGCTACTCACAAAAAAGTTGGCAAAATTACAGCGGGTATTACTCTCCATGACGCATTAAAAATATTCCCGAAGTAGCCTTTTGAAAAACAAAGCTTGGACGTTTGATTTTAGAGCCAAAATTGGACAATTTTTGCGTGAGATTCAGTTGCAATTCCCAATTCTCAGATTTCGCAAACAGATTTCAGAACTGGGTGCAAGCATTAGGTGCTTCACAATCAATTTCCGCGCGAAACCCCGGGTGATGGTTCATGGGACGTCATAAGTAGCAATCAGTGATTATACAAACAATCAACGCAGGATGAACATCTTATACAAATAATAGTTGTGAGCCGGAAATAGAGGAGTAGACAATGACGTCATGGCGATGGGATTAGAGCAAGTGGTTAGAGTAAGCGAGAGACAAGGGCAATTGGAGAGAATCAGACGAAAAACTGGGTGATTAGTTCCAAAAATGCACAAATTGGTTAGAGAAAGCGAGAGAGCACGGAAAATTGAGAGAGTCAGACGAAAAATAGGGCCCATTGTCCAAAATTGCATTACATATCATTCAGTTAGACCCTACTAGTTAGAGTAAGCGAGAGAGAGCAGGGGAAACGGAAAGAAAAAAAAGAGAGTCAGACGAAAAACTAGGGTAACTCGTCAAAAGTTGCATTGCAGATCATGCAGACGCTATCGGCTCGCTTCAAGCAGGCCAAGACTGAGAAGGGCGAGGAGAGGGAGGAGAGGGACGTCCAGAGGCTGGATCTGGATATGAGTGTGATGAGCATCCATGACGAGTAGGAGTGCGGTAGGGGTACGGTAGATATCGATTGTGGGTACGGTATCGATTGTTTGATCATTGTTTGGTGTACTGTAGCTCCTCGATTGTGTCTAGGATATGATCCCGATAGATCTAGTCTCCCGTTTGATCTACGGTATGCCCGCTTTGGTGTACTGTAGCCCGTTTTTCGAGTACGGTAGCACCCCGCGTCCACCATTTCTGATTTTCTGGTTTTGCCCGTTTGTTGATGCCTTCTTTCTATTCGCATTGTCCCTCTCTATCATTCCAAATTGATCGGTTGCGATTTTGAACTCGTCCCCCCCCCTCTTAATCCAAGTCAATACGTTCTCCAAAGATCGACACCCGGATTATGGTAGGGACTCTCTCGATTTCCCATGCTCTCTCGCCCGTTCTCTGACTTCTCTCGCCCCGCCCTCCTCGATTCCCGTTGTCTCTGGCGTCGGAATAAGCTGCTTTCCCTTCCCTTTTTCTCCTCCTACCCCATCTCCCGCCTCCCTTCGCTCCTGACTGGGAAATCACTGACTCGCGTGATGTGGGAGCCTAGATGAACTGTTTATTTCAAGTATTGATTGATTATTGATTTTTGTAACCCCGGATTCCTTTCAAGCTCATTTTTCCTTATTAATATTGTCTTATCCTTGAGTTATTCCTAATCGGTATATTCCATGTGATCTTTGATCTTTAATCTAATGATTCGTTATTGCCGTTACTCGCCTGTCTGACTATATATCTTGTGATATTCCTGTTGTGCTTTCACGTTTATTTGGGATTCGACATATTTTGTTTGATCTAATCGTCCGATCTAGTTCCAAGTGATAAATCAGGGACTAAATATAATATTTTGATTGCTTGAATGCGAACAAGGGGAAGTTGCTCTGCCAGGATGAAGAATCCGTCTCTTCATTATTTAGCGAAGAGACAGATTCTTCATTCTGGAAACTGTTGTTAGGGGTTTTCTTCTTCATCATCTAAGAATACGCCCATGTGCTCTACCCCTTTCATTCATGTCCTGGTCCCCGATCGGTCATACAATGCAATGGGAAGGTGGCTTCAAAGCAAATCATTTCCGGGTGACTCACTATTGATTGGTTATCATATCACAAGCAGAGGGAATGTGTAGGGAGAAAGAGGGAGAAATTCGCATAATCGAGGTTCTAGCCACGAGAATCTATTGTATGCATGTAGTTTATGGATCTCACAATCAGACGGGTTAGAGAGCACACAAAATGAGGAGGAATTTGTCATTTAGATACGGTTTGTAATTTCGGAATTTATTGAATAGATGGCAGTAGTGATGTCAATTCAATACCCAATACTCAGAGACAATACCAATTAATTGGGTAATTGGTATTGGGTTGACCAATTAATTGACTTTTATTCCTCATTTTCCGAGGGAGTGAGCGGCCGCAAAATCAATTAATTGGGTATTGGAATTGGTTGGACATCCCTAGATGGCAGTTTCTCGATCAATGAAGAGTCTGCAGTTTCAATTTCACACTTCTCTTCAATTCATGCTCAATTCTCTCGTATACCTGGGACTATAACCACTGAAATCTATTCATGTCGTTTTTTTCTATCGCTTTGACGAGTTCGTGAACTTATGAAAAGAAGAATTGGTACCATTTTTCGCGGTTACAGGTTAGAGTAAGAGTGGAACCCTTTGTAGTCAAAGGCGTGGCGAAAAAGGCGCACCCAAAAAAGGAAGGGGGAGCGATCGAGTTTTGACTGGTAGTACCAATTGCTTTCCCTGTACGGAGTGGGCCATACCTATACCGTCATAATCCCTCGTTGACTCGTTGACTTCTATCGGGTATTCCCTCCCCTGATTCTCCATTCCACACGCTATTATGGCGGTTTGACCGTGTGCGGGGGAGAATAGGAAATGGCCACAGCTCACTTTTTGTCTGACCAGATTTGTTTGACATATTACAATGCCCAATTACTTGACTTTTCGACTGTTTATTCCATCAGAAAATGAGGATCAAGTTATAGGTATTGGGTATAGAATTGGCATTACTAGGAGTGAAGAATGTTGGCTCTTCAATCGCCTGTTTGAATGAAGAGACATGATGTGAAATGAAGAGACGCATTCTTCATTCTATCAGCCCCCTAATCACCACTGATTGTGAGCCATAGGCCATCCTTGGGTGAATGTGAGCTAGGAATTGATGCTTATCTAGAACGGTAATTCCTTATAATTAGGGATGAAGAATCCGGCTCTTCAGTTTACAGTTAGAATGAAGAGACGGATTCTTCACCACTGATTGTGAGTCATAGGCCATCCTTGGGCGAATTCCATTCAGGAAATGATTCGTTTCTTATCTAAAACGGTAACCTTTGCTGCGCCTAATTTGATTAGGAAATCAGATGGGGACGTTCCGTGATTTCTTCATTATCTCGTCGCTCCTAGTTGTCTCTTCACAAAATATTCCTGCTGCTCCTCGTGATTTATTACGTTTTTTGCATTGATGACGATCTACTTTTTTATCATTCCCTGTACTTCTGTTAATCATCCTAATTCCTTATCACTGTCTACTGACTCGATCAGCCAGATAACCAGTGCAGAACCTATGTACTTCAAAATGTTGTCCTTCGTATCGCGACCATTTCCCATTTAGAACTCGTCTGACTCTAAAATTTGTTCTTCTCTACTATTCAAGAATAGCGAGAGATCATGAGAAAATGGGAGAGTGACGATTCCCCCATTTGTCTGATAATAGGTGCAATTAATCAGTCGGCACTTAGAGTCACATAAAGACGTTAGAGACACATGGTGGGAAAAGTGCTCCACCAATCCCTCATTCTTGCATGTGTTTCTGGTGTAAAAAGCATGTTTTCACGTCTCTGAGATCTTCTTTGTGAAACTAATCTTTGATCTCTGAATTCTGAATTATTTGTTTATTATGTACCGCTTGTGAACTCTCCACTCGCTCTTCAACCCCCTTTTATTTCAGGCCGTTCTTCGAACGTAGATATTTGACCTTTGACCTCTGACGATGCGAATTACTACCTGGTTGCTACTCGCGTTGCTACCGATGATCACCCTCCAGAGGGGCGTGCGAAAGAAGTACGGTAGATTACGATATTAGATCCTGGTATTTGATATTTATTGATTGTAGATATCTAGTAGCTGAAATCCTCATGGTCGTTTTTGAGTGGTTCCAGTTAGTACATGAGATGCTCCAAATTGTTCTTGATAGATTACGGTAATCTGAAATCATGTTGGGTAGGCACAACAGATCGAACATGTCGATTGACTACAGTATCCCTAACCTACCGTACTCCAGAGGCGTTCTCCCGCCGGGACCGATTCCGCAAGAGTGCTGCCAACTATTCTGTCCACCAAAGGACGTGTGCGTCTGCTGCTTTGTGGTAAGTGTCGGCTACCGTAATCAACAATTTCGTTGTAAGACCCAAACCTCGTGAATATAATCGATTATCGTAATCCTGAATTTCGTTGCAGGACTACGAGTACTTTAACGGCGTGGAGCGCGTGAGATCCAAAGGCGTGCCAGATTTTCTGAAGCAGAAAACAATCTCGAAACGAGAGGCCGGCCTGGAGTCACCCGACTTTGACGCCAACGTTGACATTCTGGAGTCATGACCCCGATTATGAATTGATTCCCCCACTTTCCAATCATGCTATACCTATTCACTCTCGCCACAGAAGCCGGTCTTTCATTTGCATCAACCCACCACTTTCCGATTGCTTTTCGCTCTGTAGAAAAGTTGTAGACTTATTGACGCCTGATTCGTAATAAGTTTCCCTTGACTACCGATGGTGTGTGGCGGATGCTGTCGTGATAAATACATTAATATTACATCTTTTAAAATACACGATTTTTTTTATTTTTGAAAAAAAATTAAATAAACACAGTTCTTGATTCGAATGACTACCGTAGTCCACTTTTGGGTGGATGCCGACAACCGCGAAATCATTTGAACTTGTCGATTTGGATTCCGGGCCTATAATCGCCCTAGTATCGTCTATTTCCGTCTAGTTTCGTCACAAACAACAGGTTCGTGACATTCCCTGTATCGGACGCGTCCGGAACGAGAGCGATTTCTAGTGGCAACGCTCTAGTCAACGTCAATCAATTTCGCATTTTCCCTCGCGTTTTGTCTCTGTTTTTCGCTCGCGTTTTGCTATTTATTTAATTATTTAATTTATTTATTTTTATCAAAATAATGTTATTTAGGATGTCGGCACGCGATGCGATGGCCGCGATGCTCGACGAGCTGATGGGCCCGCGGCGAAATGCGGCCGACAACAAGACGTCCTTCTCCTTCCGCGACGAATCCGTGTGCAAGTAAGGACTCTTTGTCTCAACTGAAAAAAAACGAAATGTGTAAAATATCTCAGTTTTAATCGATCAGGCTCTACCTAACTTGGCTAAGGATGAAGGATCTGATCTTAGTTTGATCTGGTTTACTGGACCAATAGTTCTCATTGCTTTACACCCCAATGCCATGGAGCCAAATTCGAGCAGTCAATAGCTTTTGGAATAGGTCTTATGCTGTTACTTTGGCCGAAAGTCGCTCAGGCATAACGTAACGTGCATTCGGATTGCGTTTAGTCTCCTTAGACCCCAAAATGTTTCTCCCACTGAATTGCTAATGAGCACTGGAATCTTCTTCCACGTTGCCTCTCAAATATGACATACATTCATGGACTTATGAATCATGCATAACAAACAAAGAAGAAGTTGCAGCTGACATTTGAAACCGTTTCGCAACAATTAGCTCAAATTATATAGGCATGTAGAGGGTCCCTCTTATAAGTTCCCCACGTTTTCCCTATTAATTTCGCGACATAGAAACACATGCAGTAGAAACATAAAATAAACAATTATTTTAAATATTTCGCAGATTCGCCCTGGCCGATTTCTGTCCGCACGATTTGTTCGTGCATACGAAGGGCGACCTCGGACCGTGTCCGCTCATTCACGATGACAAACTGAGACTCGAGTATCAGGTAAATAAGTGTAAAGAAAATAGGAAAGGAAGTAAAATTTGGTAAAATTTGAGCAAAGACCAAACTTAAGCAGGAGAATCGAATATCAGCCCGAGTACTATCAGGTGAAGTAAATAACGAAAGATCAGGAACGAATAGAGATTAGAATATACAGAAAAATCTGCATAAACGTGATATTTTCCATAGTTTGCGAAAAGTTTAAACATGAATGTCCAGGGAAACTGTGGTTTCAAAGGTTCTATACCTTTATGGACATCTGTTCACCTGTAATTGTAGCGTGCTGTTTTTTGAACTAACAAATATTCCAATTGTTATTGTATACTAGTCTACCAGTCTTTTATTCATTGTTGTTACGCCTGTTATTTTTTTTCTTTGCAGGCCTCGGCCGAGTACGGCAAGCTGGGCTACGAGCGACGCTTCCTACAGTGAGTTGATTCATTTATTCACATTTTAATTGGACTATTTCTTTTATTAATTGGACTATGGACCCGGCTTTATCTCACGGATCCAGGTGAATAACGGTCTTGAGCCAATCGCAAGCTGAAATAGAGTTTAGCTCATGGAACCGAATAGATAACTGACGTCCTACTTGGGCTGAATGGGGGCCGGGATTTATCTTCCGGATCCGGATCGATAACCGGCCATGCCTACTTACAGGTTCCTGGAGCGGCTGCACGACGACATGCAGTTCACGATCAAGAAGGAGAAGGAGAAGCTCGCGGCGCAGTATGGAGGACAGGATAAGGAGGTACTTGCTTAGTCTTTAGTCTTCACTTAGACCTGACCTTAGTTCATTAGGAGGTGCGTACGGTTTGTTTGGGTCCTTAGCATTAAGTAACAAGGTTGGATGGCGCAGATAAGGAGGTTAATAGCACCCACATAACCATCGTTATTTTCTAGTCGAAGAAATTTTAGTTTAGAGAAATTTTAGCCACTGGATTATCCTAACATCGATCTGAAGTGTATTTAATGTTTTTTTTCAAACGAGGTGGGGCCGAATTGATGAAAGCTTTCCTTTCACATTTAAACGGATTGTTGAAAAGCCAATCTGCCTTGTCGTTTTCTAGCCTTTTATTCAGTTTTTGTGATTTATCAATCGACATTTAATTAATAATGACGTCTTCATTTTCAGAAGGAGCAGAAGGAGATCGACGAGGAGATCGCCAAGCAGGAGAAGGTTTGTAATGTTTATATTATTTATTTATTTATAAACAATTATTGAACCGCTCATCCGCTCTCTTATGGCATATCTTGGGAACCGAAAATCGCGTTCAACCATTTTTTTCTATTGACAACAAGATACCCTGTTCTCATTACTACACCCGGCCCATCCATCTCTTATACTACCTTGGAAACATGAGATCACGTGGCCTGACTACTTTTTTTTGTTTGTGATTTTTTTTTAAAGTATATATCTATATATCTCCGATTGATTAATGGTCTACTCATCCACTCTAACATAACATAGGTTGGAAACCGGAAATGACGTTCAGAGATGTTTGGGTAATTATGAGAAGGGCTTCATCGGAATCGTTACTTCACACACTCCATTCCTATCATACTAACTTGGAAACATGAGATCACATGCCCTGTGTTTGTATTTTTCATTTTGTTTGTAATTTTTTTTAAAGCATTTCTCTGGATTAATCTACCCTTCCACTCTAGCATATCAAAGTTTAGTATCCGAAAATCACATTCGGAGATTTTTTCCATAATGCAAGAAGATACACTGCTCTCATTACTCCACTCGAACCATCCATTTCTCATGCTAACTTGGAAACCTGAAATCACATGGCCTACTTTTGCGTTTGTATTTTCCAGATTATTTTAATTTTTAGTATTTTTCTAAAAACAGCTGCACTGGTCTGTTCTGTTCTGTTTCTCCTGTTCTGATTTAGCTGTGTCCTGAAACTGGGCACTGACGGGATCTAAAATATAATTTTAAATA